>JAWRVZ010000646.1:0-62500 GCA_037043235.1 Rhodeus uyekii
ACTTCATACATTCATCAGAATGTAAAAGATTAATAACAAAGTAAGTGTGTGAGCGCGGGCTGACAAAAGGTCAGGTTGACTGGTGTATTAAATTTAGAAGGTTTAGCGGCGTGACATCACTGTTAGCACAGACTGTACTGCGTTTTCATCACACCCCTGAAGGTTGTTAGAAAAGCGCTCGCTCGCTCACTCACACTCTTAAAAACACGAGGCTCCGGCACCTCAAGGCTGTGTTAAAAAAGATCCTCTTCTCTTTCCCCACAGGACAAGCGACTATAACAGTCACAGAACACAAGACTGTAACAGCGGCCTCTTTTAGCAGAGCAGCAGACAGAAACAGAGCCAGACGGTCTCTGATGCCACTGAAGTCGACATGAAACGCTTTCACAACCCTGATGTAATACTGAGTGAAATGGGATATTAAATAAGAAGAAGAATGTAGGACAAAACTTGATTCTATCCATCGGGATTGACTGGATATTAGTCAAGTGAGCGTTACTAGCAGAATAGAGTCAGGTGATTGAATGAGCTGGGAAAGTAAGACGGCAGAAAAACAAAGCTTTCCTGTGTGTCTAACAGTAGAGAGCAGCGCTTGCAACATCAAGGTCATGGGTTCGATTCCCAGGGAAAGCAAGAACTGATTAGAATGTCAATGTGTTTCTTGAATGCGATGATAAAAGCAGCTGATAAATGCATGAATTATATAATGTAAGGTGGATGAACATTAAACACCCGGCAGCCACCGTGTTTCATCAGTGGTGTGTAACGCAGTCGCTCTTACTCGTCAGGCGGGTTGAATTTTATATGTAATGTATAGATTTTTCAATTGTAGTCTTTTAAAAAGCACTAAAATAAATTAAATGCAATGCATTGTTGTCCAAAATATACTTTTTCAATTCAAAGTGAAATGTTTCCAATACCCATTTTTCACAGAATCGACAAACAATACAAGCTGCGCTCTCCCTCTGTCTCTCTCTCTCTCTCTCTCTCTCTCTCTCTCTGTCTCTCTCTGTCTCTCTCTCTCTCTCTCTCCCTCTGTCTCTCTCTCTCTCTCTCTCTCTCTCTCTCTGTCTCTCTCTGTCTCTCTCTCTCTCTCTCTCTCTCTCTGTCTCTCTCTGTCTCTCTCTCTCTCTCTCTCTCTGTGTCTCTCTCTCTCTCTCTCTGTCTCTCTCTCTCTCTCTCTCTGACAGTGAGTTACAAACCTTCCTCTTGCACATATTGTGCATAATTGTACTTTTTCCCACAGAATTATTTTTTTTGAGTTCACACTCAAAGTGCGTCACATAAAGCAGTTTCTCAGAACTGAATTGAGTTCTTTTCTGCTGTTTGTTGCTCTTAAACACTCAAAATAATATCAAAATGCAGTCAGTTGTGTTTTAAGTGAATGTAAGCGCATGTGTATCAGTTTAATGGATCTGTGCATCAGCTCTTAAAGTGACAGCAGCCTAATATTCCTGCTGACAAATTATGACATAATATTACAAATATCTATATGGCAGTTTTTCCCCCATGATATCGATGGTAAAATGCTGAGAGCCCAGTAACTTTCAAAAAGATACAATATATTTATTTATTTTAGTGTTATTTTAGTATTATTTGAGATACTATATTATCAATAGTTTAACGATGTTGAGTTACAGTTCTTACCACTTCTTACACAAGTCGTCAGCCATATTTGAACGGTCAAAACCGGTCCATGAAAATCGAGTTGAACATTTGCAACCATATTTAGATGCAAATATGAATATCTTTGTCTGCAGTAGCAACACCCTAGCAACCACCCCAGATACCCTAGCAACTACCTTGCAACACCCTAGCAACCACCCCGGTTACCCTAGTAACCACCTAGAAACACCATAGCAACCACCCAGGGTACCATAGCAACCACCTAGCAACACCCTAGCAACCACCCAGAACACCTTAGCAACCTGTTAATTTCTGGTTTCGTAACGTACTTTGTATTTAATGTTAAATTGTGCTACACACATGCGAAATTAATGTTTTTGGTGCGACGTTCTGAGCCAACTTCTAAAGTTTGTCTCAACGAACTTTATCCATTGATTCTTACGGTGAGTGACGATACACCAAGATATATAACTTTAATTCATTATTAAAAACCATATTTAAAGTCTATTTATTGTGGCTTCTAGATTGAATACATCAGCCTTTCTCATATCTATCTATCATCTAGTGCACTTCAAAATAATGACAACATTTGACAATATCCAATGTTTTTTCTGTAATGTGGGAGAAAAAATATTTTTTTGCAGTGTAAACGAAAATGAGAATTGTTGAGAAATGAGAAATAATAATTACATGTAAAAAACAGAATAACTGCATGTAAAAAAACATAGTTTCAAAAAAATATATTAATTTTTTTTCCTTTCCCTTCCCCTTACATTATTCTTCTTCCTCCACACCTTCTATAATCTGTCCATCCGGATCATTACAGCACATGTACAAACTGTCGCCTGTATCTCCATGGTGACTGTCCGCGCTTACATTTCCCCCTGCGACTACAGAGTGGTGTTTCAGTCTATAAATAACTGGACAGACGCTTCGTCCTTCCATTAATTGGTCTGTTGATGAATCAGACGGTACATTATGATGGAGAAATTCATATTATTTTTCATCATCAACAGGCAGACAGAGGGATGGATGTTTTTCACATGATAGATGTTCATCTTATTATCAACATTCGACAAACACACAGACAAATGCTTTAGAAAGGCGAAATTGAGTTTCTGAGAAAGACTGTTATGATAGAAACACCTGAGTGACAGATAAAAGAGGAGAGCGGGAACAGTGTGTTTGATCAGTGAAGAACCAGAGTATTTCATTCATAGAAAGCGACAGGAAATGCAACGTTATAAACTTACATCAAAGAACCAACAGACTAACTGTGTAAGTGTGTGTGTGTCTGTGAGTGAGAGAGTATGTGTGTGTGTGTGTGTGTGTCTGCCTGTGCGTATGTGTGTGTCTGTATGTGTCTCTGTGTGTGTGTGTGTGTGTGTGTGTGTGTCTGTGAGTGAGAGAGTATGTGTGTGTGTATGTCTGCCTGTGCGTATGTGTGTGTCTGTATGTGTCTCTGTGTGTGTGTGTGTGTGTGTGTGTGTCTGTGAGTGAGAGAGTATGTGTGTGTCTGCCTGTGTGTGTGTGTGTGTGTGTGTGTGTGTGTGTGTGTGTGTGTGTGTGTGTGTGTCTGTCAGTGTGCTTAAAGATTAAACACTGACAATTGAAGTCTTTCTCTTTCACTCTCGCTGGGAAAAACATGGTAAAAAGTGCTTATTATTGAACTTAAAACAGTCATTATTAAAACAGTTATGTTTCTAAAATAAAAAAAAAATAAAAAATGAAATGAACTATTTTAATGAAAATTAAACAATATAATGCAATGTAATAGTAATGTAATTCAAACACTGGATTACTATATATATATACAACTTTTTTCACATGCTCAGCTTTTTATAGCATGTCAATGGAGGAATTCACTTATATATATATATATATAGCTATATTTGAAAATTACTATGAAATAAATGCTGTTTTATGAGAGAATTTCTATTTTACTTTAATTTCATCTGCAGACAATGATGTTGCAGTTGTAAAATCATGGCTTTATTAATTGATTTATTTTGATTTGGCTAAAAGAAGTTCTGATTGGCTGGTAAACTTGAACATTCAGTTCATTTCAAACCCAGTGTAGACTGTGTGTATTTTGCCTTTTCTTCTTGTTGTTTTACTGTGTAACATGTTCTTTGTGCGCTCACAGTACGACTCTCTTTCTTTGCAGTTTGTTCGCAGTATTCCCGAGGAGTGTTTGCGATCTTCGGCCTGTACGACAAGCGCTCGGTTCACACGTTGACGTCGTTCTGCAGTGCGCTGCACATCTCTCTGGTGACGCCCAGCTTCCCTGCCGAGGGCGAGACACAGTTCGTGCTGCAGCTGCGTCCGTCCATCCGGGGGGCGCTACTGAGTCTTCTCGACCATTACGACTGGAACCGATTCGTGTTCCTGTACGACACAGACAGAGGTAAGAAACACGTAACCACATCAAAGTAGGATTTATGGCTTTGTGTCAGCACTAAACTCATGGTGGTAGTTGAACAAACTCAGGGTTACAAGATTAGTTTCGAGTTGATAAAACCAAACCTATCAAGTTTCTCTGAGCCTGTCTTTATGCATAACTGGAGCATGTGCATAAGAAATTGTGAAAATGAGATACAAGCATAATCCGTTCCGGGACGAGCTCGTAACTCAAGTTGCTCAAATCGTTTTTTCCTCATAAGAAATAACAGACATCTTTTTATCCGTTCCAGCCCTCTAAAAATCTCCCTTATTAGTGCTAATAACAATGGAAAAAACGTTGCTATAGTTGCTTATAAATGTTTTTAATTGCTATAGAGACACACACACACAATTATAGCATACAAGGATTCCTGTGATATAAAATAAAATGTGGTTTTAATTATGAGTTCTTGCCTTCGAGAGACGATACAGTAATGGCGGCATGTGCGGAGGAGGAGGAGGAGGAGAGAGTGATTACTTAGATTATGTAAATAATGCAAACACAATACAGGAGACTCGGGGGAGATGCTTACGGAAGTCAACTATGGCGAAAATAAACAAGTGCAAAACTAATGTATGTTTGCGTGTGCGCAAATTACACCCACGAGCGGATATCAGATCTACAGGCGGAAATACAGGAGCCCGCGAGCTAATTTCAATCCCTTGCGCGCATGACATCTCATCTGCAGCAATACACACGTGAATATTCCACGCGTGCGCTCGATCTCTCCACTGCTGTTTTTGCTCACGCAAACAGTTTTATTTTAGTCGACGAATACGTGAAGTGAAGGAGTGAGGCGGCGTGGGCTCAGAGCATCGGCGTCTGTAAGCTGCTCGTAACTCAAATCTTTACTTGTATCTCAAATCTTTACTCGTAACTCAAATCTTTACTCGTATCTCAAATCTTTACTCGTATCTCAAATCTTTACTCGTATCTCAAATCTTTACTCGTATCTCAAATCCTTACTCGGATCTCAAATCCTTACTCGTAACTCAAATCTTTACTCGTATCTCAAATCTTTACTCGTATCTGAAATCTTTACTCGTATCTCAAATCTTTACTCGTAACTCAAATCTTTACTCGTAACTCAAATCTTTACTCGTAACTCAAATCTTTACTCGTATCTCAAATCCTTACTCGTATCTCAAATCTTTACTCGTATCTCAAATCTTTACTCGTATCTCAAATCTTTACTCGTATCTCAAATCTTTACTCGTAACTCAAATCTTTACTCGTAACTCAAATCTTTACTCGTATCTCAAATCTTTACTCGTATCTCAAATCTTTACTCGTATCTCAAATCTTTACTCCTATCTCAAATCTTTACTCCTATCTCAAATCTTTACTCCTATCTCAAATCTTTACTCCTATCTCAAATCTTTACTCCTATCTCAAATCTTTACTCGTAACTCAAATCTTTACTCATATCTCAAAGCAAAAGATTTTCTCATATCTTGTTCATTAGTCATATGTCGGGACGCTCGTATCTCAAGGTATTACTGTTTACTAAAGCGTCAATCTATACAATTATGAAGACCTTTTAGCTTAGACTTGGAACCTGATTTTTAAGAGTGTACACACATTTGTAACTTGGCGGCCATGTTGGCGTCACAGCTGCTGTCTAATTCTCTCGCCTGGCATCACGGGAGTCCTGGAGTGAGGCAAGACCTGTCTGTGTGTGTCAGGAGAATTTCTTGATATTGTTTGCCAGGCTGCAGTTGGCTCTTCTTCGGCCCATCATTCTGAACGCCCTGAATGGCCGAGTCTGCTGTCGGTCCGCTGGCGTGGAGGTCAGTGGAGCATTAACTTCTCATCCTCGAGCCTAGAGCGATGTGGGCTGCCAGCCAATCATTCAGTCATCCGTGATCTCCTGCTTAAAGGCAAGGAAGAGAAGCTAATGGATCTACTTGCATCTGCTTTCTTCCCTTATCTTCTTTTTCTTCATCTTCTCTCTCAATTAATAAGTGCTGAGGTTTGAATTTGACTCCTAATCGTTCAATGCGAGTTGATATTGATTTGAGGAACGATGCAACATGTTTCCCCAGTCAATTTTGCCTGTTTTTGTGGATTCACAGAGGTTTATCTGCGTTACACTTGCGTTGACCTCACACTTGTGGAAATATCCCTGAACTTGTCCGCTAAAACGTCTCCAATCACTCGCTTCCTCACATGTGAAACGGCTAATCGCAGGGGAATGTCTGGCCTGTCTGGAGATGTTAGCATCACTGGCACTGGAGGTGAAATGGAGTCACTATGGTTGTGGGAAAATAAATCTATTCATTTGATTATCAACTGATTTAACTAAACATAAATATACACTAAAATACTTGAATTAAACCCTTGTATTTTGCTAAAAAAAAAAAGCCAGGAAGAGACTTTACTGAAATGTAAAACAACAAACAATGCAGTTTGTCTTGTAGTTTGAATGGCGCAGGAACGTTCATTAAAAATACACTGTGAATAAATACTGCTATGCAATGAATGTTTTCAACAATATTTTGAATTTTGACATGAAAAACGAAAAAGAAAAACGAAATTATACTTTAAGTCATTGAGTCATTTATCCAACTGATTCATTCAAATGGGCAGTTCATTCAGGAGCCAAGGGACTGAATCATGAAGGATAACTGAATCATGAGTCGCTCAAAAAAAACTGATTCATTTAGAAAAGAAACATCCTGTGTTGCTTGAAGAAACATAGCAATTCTGCTCTTGTCACGGATCATGTAGGGAGGGAAAAAGGAATTAATTTACAATGACAAATAAAACAAAACAAAAACAAAAACTCCCCTGAGGGGAAAAAAACCATAATCAACAGAAAAAATTGATTTAAGAACAAACAGGCAGAACCGGACGGGATTCGGCAAGGAACGAAAACACATAGACAGGGAACAGCAGAGAATGACAATGACGCGACTCCGGACAACAAACTCGAAGGGATTAAATAGGGAACACATGAGGAGGATAACGAGCAGAAACAGCTGGGAACAATCAAGGAAAACAAGGGAACAAGACGGGCAGGGTTATACCAGAAAAAGACATGAACATGCAGCCAATGCAGACGCACATCCCCCCCTGTTCACATGAAACATGACGAGACAGCACACAGTTAGTAAACACACCAACTGTGCGCAACGCGAACCACATGAAAGCACGCAGACAAATACTCGAAGCCTCGCGCTCTCACATAGATACGACAAAGGGGTGTCAGAGCTCTGTCCACCAAAACATTAGCAAACCAGACTGAAGTGACAAAACCCTGACAGCTCTATATCATTAATCGACTTAAAGCTGATTCGTTTTACCTTACAAGTTCTCATAATACCAATCAACTTGTTCAATTGCACTGAATCATCTGATCTTGAGAATAAAGGCTCGGTCCTAATTTGCAAAAATACTTCTTTCTTCATTGCTGTTAATTCATAAGTGCAATTGTTTTTTAAGAATATATGTGTTATGTCTTATATGTGTGCAGTTTTCTTTGCCTCTGCGTTCTTCACTACAGCCTCTCGTAAGTTGGTGGACATCCTTTAATACATAATAATCCTCTTTATTTACTTTGCCATGCCATTAGAGCAGTGCTGGAATCCACTCGGCTTGCAAATGTTATCAGCGTAGTTCAGCTAACATCTCCACTTACAGGCCCGGAGTAAATGACAAAGCCATCGGTTCTGGCGAGATCGCTTCAGCCGAGAAACTGACCATCTGGCCATCTGGAATGGACATGCTAGCGATTGGTTCTGCATGAGCCTAGTGGTTTGACACTTTGGCCAGTTTCTCACAACTGCCATCCTTTATGAACACTGACTTTACACTGAGTGAAATACTAAGTACTGCACAATATGTACTGCATATGGCTTGGTACGCAATACGAAATGATAAATGTTAAATAAATATGTATGCCACATACCTACATGACATTTGTTTAAACATGTGAGTGGCTCTATTGGGTCCCGTTTACTCTGGTATTAAGA
Source organism: Rhodeus uyekii (assembly GCA_037043235.1). Lineage (NCBI taxonomy): Eukaryota > Metazoa > Chordata > Actinopteri > Cypriniformes > Acheilognathidae > Rhodeus > Rhodeus uyekii. The sequence goes on from JAWRVZ010000646.1 coordinate 8,044, forward strand.
TGCGTTTTGGTCGATCGGATCACAAGTGGATGAGGGAGACACACACTCGTTTACACCTGGTGTTTTAATCAGTCTCTTTTGTCCACTTTCAGCCACTTCTGTCCTGATTTCTCTGAGGAGAGGATCTATGGCTGGTACATGTAAGAGTTTTTCAGATCTAATAGATAAAATAAGCTTATTCACATATGAATGTGAAGAGAAACGATGGAGAGCAGCAGCTTTTGTTTCTTCTCTGAGAGCCTGAGTGTGTGTTAGACATCAGGAATGGAGAGAGAACATGTATTTCCTCTTCAAACCAAACTTGTGTCTTCAGCCAACAGTTTAAATCCCGTCTGTCTTTGCTCTTCCCGTAATGTTCATGCGTTCGCTCAGCAGACGGAGAGAAGAATGAGTTTGAATGTGTTTAAGAACCTCTGGAAGTGATTGAAAGTGGACAAGATCAAAACGTTTCATACGCTTTACAGCTGTAATTAGAGTCGTTCACTTGTGATACGATCCATAAAAATGCATGTTAATACCAGGAGTGAAAAAATGGTAACACTTTACTTAAAGCCTTCATGTTTAATGCACTATAAAGGTATTCATAATGTATGTTATAATGAATTATATCTTTACATAAATAATTGTAACAAAAGTTAAAATTGATTGTAATGTTTGCGAATTACATCTGAAATTGATTGTTAGTGTTTTAACGCATTATCATTTTAAAAGTTGTGTTCAATGACACAAGTATTACAATTATTCATGAGACCATAAAATACAACATGAGGAGCATTATAATTATAATTGCATGAAAAGTAGTTTTATAATGCATTATATATAAAGATTTTGAGTAAAGTATAATAATAATAATTTAAAAAATACTGTACATTAAAAAAAATTAATATTGTTTCAATGTTTATATATTTAAATTTAATAATGAATAATTTCATAATAATTGCATGAAAAATAGTTTTGCATTGTACAGTATATAAAGATTTTGATTAAAGTGTGAAAATAATAAAAGGTTCATATTATTTCAATTTTTATATTTTTTAATTTATATTTTTCAAACGTTATAAAAATATTACACGCACTTATACACATTGATGGATTGAACTGGTTAGTCCAGCACTTCCTACAAACGCTCAAATCTGCTGACGTGGGGAATTTGGAGGCCAGGGCAAGACTTTGAACCCTTCATCATGTTCCTCAAAACATTGCTGAAGAGTGTGTGCAGTGCGGCAGCTGTACGTCGAACGGCCGGGTTTCCCTTCATCCTGATCCATCACTTCCCCACGTGATGTAAGAGCAAACAAGACTCATGCGACCAGACGCCCTTCTTCCTCTCATCCAAGGTCTGGTTCGGACGCCCGCGTGTCCGTTATAGGGGCGTGTGAGGGTGGACGGGGTTGTCCCAGGCGCTCTTCACATTCCTCACATAACCATCATTTAAATCCTTGGAGACTCGAGCCACAGTAACTTCTGCTGGCTCAGATCAGACGGGATCGTCTTGATTGCCCTCGTGCTTCGACGAGTCTTGGCCGCCGGTTTGTGTTCGTTCCTCCTCGGACACTGTTGGTAAATCCTCAGCACTGCTGACCGGGAGCGACACACGAGCTCGTCCGTTCACACACACTCTCACACCCTCGCCTTGCCATAACAATTTGGCCTTCGCCAGCGTCGCTCAGATCTTTATTCCTGCATCCGACGTGTTTCTCAACATCTACCCGAATCTTCATATGTAGCCTTGATCGGAGACAATCAACGATATTTGCTCATGCGTGTCTGTATAAACTCACATCCTGTGCACAAACGGTTGTTGTTTTTCTACGCCATGCCCTGTGTTTACATGAAAACATGAGTGAGAGGAAAAGCAGTCCGTTCTGTCCACACACAGACTGGGGTTCGTGTGCTGAGAATTCTCCAGGTCTCTGTTGGCAGTCTGTGTTTACTCACAGGACAGCTGGTGCTATTTCGTTATTATTGTGTGTGTGTGTGTGTGTGTGTGTGTGTTCATGGTCTGTGTGTCTGTGGTCTGTCTGTGTGTTGTGGTTTCTGTTATATCTGTTGTTCTGAAACCCACACACTCACACATACAGACGTTGGACGCTGCATTTGTCCTGATGTCCAAAGTCCTGCGGTGCGACTAAGGGCCAATTTAAAGGACATCTGTTGCTCTTGGCTGACATAACTGGCACACCGATGCAGAACACACATGGGACATTTGGACAGGAGAGAGAGCCAGAGCACACGCGCGCAAACACACACCTGTAGAAACACACACACTCACACACACACACACACACACAGAGTCTGCAAAGGTGAATTCAAAAGTGACAGCGAAGACATTTATAATGTTACAAAAGAGTTCACATAAATGCTGTTCTTATGAACTTTCTATTCGTCAAAGAAAAATTAAAATGCATCACAGTTTTCACAAAAATATGTTTTCAACATTGACAATTATCATAAACGTTTGTTGATCATCATATGAGAATGATTAGAGAAGATCATGTGACACTGAAGACTGGAGTAATGATGCTGAAAATTCAGCTTTAATCACAGGAATAAATGACACTTTACTATATATTCACATAGAAAACAGCTGTTTTACACTGATATAATATTACACTGTTTTACTGTATTTATCATCTAATAAATTCAGCTTTAATCACAGGAATAAATGACACTTTACTATATATTCACATAGAAAACAGCTGTTTTACACTGATATAATATTACACTGTTTTACTGTATTTATCATCTAATAAATTCAGCTTTAATCACAGGAATAAATGACACTTTACTATATATTCACATAGAAAACAGCTGTTTTACACTGATATAATATTACACTGTTTTACTGTATTTATCATCTAATAAATTCAGCTTTAATCACAGGAATAAATGACACTTTACTATATATTCACATAGAAAACAGCTGTTTTACACTGATATAATATTACACTGTTTTACTGTATTTATCATCTAATAAATTCAGCTTTAATCACAGGAATAAATGACACTTTACTATATATTCACATAGAAAACAGCTGTTTTACACTGATATAATATTACACTGTTTTACTGTATTAATCATCTAATAAATTCAGCTTTAATCACAGGAATAAATGACACTTTACTATACAGGGAGTGCAGAATTATTAGGCAAGTTGTATGTTTGAGGATTAATTTTATTATTGAACAACAACCATGTTCTCACTGAACACAAAAAACTCATTAATATCAAAGCTGAATATTTTTGTATCAATATTTTAAGTAGTTTTTAGTTTTAGCTATTTTAGGGGGATATCTGTGTGTGCAGGTGACTATTACTGTGCATAATTATTAGGCAACTTAACAAAAACAAATTTATACCCATTTCAATTATTTATTTTTACCAGTGAAACCAATATAACATCTCAACATTCACAAATATACCTTTCTGACATTCAAAAACCAAACAAAAACAAATCAGTGACCAATATAGCCACCTTTCTTTGCAAGGACACTCAAAAGCCTGCCATCCATGGATTCTGTCAGTGTTTTGATCTGTTCACCATCAACATTGCGTGCAGCAGCAACCACAGCCTCCCAGACACTGTTCAGAGAGGTGTACTGTTTTCCCTCCTTGTAAATCGCACATTTGATGATGGACCACAGGTTCTCAATGGGGTTCAGATCAGGTGAACAAGGAGGCCATATCATTAGATTTTCTTCTTTTATACCCTTTCTTGCCAGCCACGCTGTGGAGTACTTGGACGCGTGTGATGGAGCATTGTCCTGCATGAAAATCATGTTTTTCTTGAAGGATGCAGACTTCTTCCTGTACCACTGCTTGAAGAAGGTGTCTTCCAGAAACTGGCAGTAGGACTGGGAGTTGAGCTTGACTCCATCCTCAACCCGAAAAGGCCCCACAAGCTCATCTTTGATGATACCAGCCCAAACCAGTACTCCACCTCCACCTTGCTGGCGTCTGAGTCGGACTGGAGCTCTCTGCCCTTTACCAATCCAGCCACGGGCCCATCAAGACTCACTCTCATTTCATCAGTCCATAAAACCTTAGAAAAATCAGTCTTGAGATATTTCTTGGCCCAGTCTTGACGTTTCAGCTTGTGTGTCTTGTTCAGTGGTGGTCGACTTTCTGCCTTTCTTACCTTGGCCATGTCTCTGAGTATTGCACACCTTGTGCTTTTGGGCACTCCAGTGATGTTGCAGCTCTGAAATATGGCCAAACTGGTGGCAAGTGGCATCTTGGCAGCTGCACGCTTGACTTTTCTCAGTTCACGGGCAGTTATTTTGCGCCTTGGTTTTTCCGCACGCTTCTTGCGACCCTGTTGACTATTTTGAATGAAACACTTGATTGTTCGATGGTCACGCTTCAGAAGCTTGGCTATTTTAAGACTGCTGCATCCCTCTGCAATATATCTCACTATTTTTGACTTTTCTGAGCCTGTCAAGTCCTTCTTTTGACCCATTTTGCCAAAGGAAAGGAAGTTGCCTAATAATTATGCACACCTGATATAGGGTGTTGATGTTATTAGACCACACCCCTTCTCATTACAGAGATGCACATCACCTAATATGCTTAATTGGTAGTAGGCTTTCCAGCCTATACAGCTTGGAGTAAGACAACATGCATAACGAGGATGATGTGGTCAAAATACTCATTTGCCTAATAATTCTGCACTCCCTGTATATTCACATAGAAAACAGCTGTTTTACACTGATATAATATTACACTGTTTTACTGTATTTATCATGTAATAAATTCAGCTTTAATCACAGGAATAAATGACACTTTACTATATATTCACATAGAAAACAACTTTTACACTGATATAATATTTTTATATTTATATATTATATTTTATTGTATAAAATATTATATATTTTTAGATATTATTATTTCTTAATTATTCCAAACTTTTGATTGGTAGTGAAATCTGTGGAGTGGAGTATCAACTTTGTCTCCCATTTTTAAAAACAGACTCAAATGAAAAAACTATTGACAATACGCATGAGGGTATAGAAGTGATAATTTACTCTTGGGAGAATCCGATGAGAAATGATTGAGTTCATAGTGAGTCTCTGTCTTAAGAGTCATAAGCAAACATGTCTATCTGCACTTCATTCAATCCCTTTAACCGAGATCTACGAATACAGCTATTGCACGCATATAAACTTTTAATTTAATTAAAAAATGTTTTACATTCATGCATTTATCAGACGAGTTGCATTGCATTCAAGAAACACATTGACATTCTAATCAGTTCTTGCTTTCCCTGGGAATCAAACCCATGACCTTGATGTTGCAAACTTCTCTCTACTGTTTTGAAAATGGAAAATATATTAAATATTTATATAGAAATATTGAGGTAAAGGTATACCATAGCATTAGAACATACACATCAAGTGTTTTTTGTGGTGTTGTTGCTAGGATACGCCATCCTGCAGGCCATAATGGAGAAGGCGGGTCAAAACGGTTGGCAGGTTAGCGCCATCTGCGTGGAGAACTTTAATGACGCGAGCTACCGAAGGCTGCTGGAAGACCTGGACCGGCGACAGGAGAAGAAGTTTGTCATTGACCTCGAGGCAGAACGACTCCAGAACATTCTAGAGCAGGTGAGAACGATATTACAATATTACAGTCACCATGAACACAAAATTAACCCCATTTACTCTCTTTATACACAATCCCAGTCGTAATGTCAATGATTCATCTGTGCATGTTATATTACAAAAACGTCTTTATAATCTTTCACCAAAATGCAAACAAGAAACTTTTCACTATTAATAAAATAAAAATAATTTTTTTTTTTTAAAATGCATAAAATAAAATGTTCGCCTACATTTATTTGGACATTTATTTTGTGCATGTGGAATTAATATGGAATAAAATAGCTTGCGAAAGCAATTTCATTATTCTACAATATTTCATTAAAAAAGTAATAAAAAATGTACAATGTTTAATATTTTAATTTAAATAGTTAGATTTAAAATCAAAACTATAAATTCTAAAGTAAGCCTTTTTCTAACTGACTTTAAAATTAAATCACCATGTGTGTCAATGTAAATATTTTTTAAATATGTTGACAACATTAATATCAAAATATTTCTACTATGAATGTTTTTAAATAACATACTTTGTAAAAAATAAAATAAATAAATAACTAAATATATATATATATATATATATATATATATAGTGCTGTAAGTGTAATTTTATAAATGAACTTGAAATTATTGTGCAATTTTTAAAAAGTAATAAAAATTTTTATTTTAAGATAAATATTTAGACATTTAAAAATCTATTTACAAATATTATAGTGTAAAATGTAAATATTAATATTTAAATAATAAATAAAAAATTTTATACATTTAAAAATGTTGAAATATTTAGACATTTAAAAGTATATATTTTAAATAAATAAATAAATAAATATATATATATATATATATATACATATATATATATATATAATAATATTTTTTTCTAAAGCAGATGTCGTTTTGCTCACTCACAGCAGACATACCAAATAATCTTGTCAACACACCTGAATGTGCGCATTAATGATTGACAGGTAGAGAGTGTCTACCCCCCCCCCCCCCCCCCCATAGGCCGCCCCCCCAAACTCATTTGTTTCAGTTTGCAGAGCCTATGACTGTCACAGAGACAGACTCTCAAAACCTCTTCCAGTAATATCTGTCAGGAAGCAGGAGCAGTTTATGGGTGGCATTCCAGAATACTAAATCGTTTACGGCACCTTTAAAGGAAAGGCATAAAAACACAAATCAAAGGGAGCTGGAGGGATCACAGAGCGAGACGAACGATCAGTGCCTGCGATTTGTTATTTCCTCTGTGATCCCTCCTCCTGCCTGCAGAGATGCTCTCTGTTTCCTCACATGCTCTGCCTGTTATGTGCAGTGAAACTCAGAATAACATGATGTTCGGAGAGACGGAGAGACGAGAAACTGCTAGCGAACAGCCTGAAACAGACACCACGACCCGAGCTGAAGCTAAAGTGAAGCTTCGCCCATTTTCAACCTGCTTTGTATCGTTTTGTGTAAACGAGCAACGCTATCTTGGTCTTTATTTGCCAAAAAAAGCACAACACACCATACGGCGGACTTTTGACAGCTCCAGGACTTTCATGAAAACCAATTCATGCATTTATCAGACGCTTTTATCCAAAGCAACTTGCATTGCATTCAAGAAACACATTGACATTCTAATCAGTTCTTGCTTTCCCTGGGAATCGAACCCATGACCTTGATGTTGCAAGCTCTGCTCTCTACTGATTGAGCTACAGGAAAGCCTATAAAAACTATAATTATAGATCAAGAGGGTTGTTAACAGAACAGTCATTGAAAATGGTAAATTTATAACTAAACATTTGTATCAAATTTCCAGGTGTTTTGTTTTAGGCGAAACTAACAGAACAGCAGTTTCTTTCCGTTTTTCCCTCTGCGTTTGTCCTAAAACACTGTGTTTGTGGTCATTCAGTTTGAAACAGATTCGAATGTGCTGGAACCTTCACTGGAAAAATAAAGTACAGTAATACCTTTACGAGTGACTTTGTATACAAGCTAACCGTATTCCGGTGCACGAGCAATGCATCGGAGTGCGAGAAAATGTTTCCCTCGCCCACGTGCATTTTTTGTGGGAAAGTCCTAACGCTCAGCATTTTCGCGTGCATTTTTCCTGGAAATATCCTAAACACAGCCTCTCACAAAGCCCATCACCCCTTCACTCGTTCATTCTCTCAGCGTCGCTCGGTTTGGTTCATCATTCATCACAGTGTAGCCCGTGTGGGAATTTATTAAGTTTTCAGATTTATATAACGTGTATAAAGTTGTTCAAATATACTGTGATGACAAACTGTTTGGCCTGGTATTTTTATTTTATTTTATATTCTCTTTATAATGTGATTGGGTACTTTTGTAAATAACCAATGAGGTATCAGGATTGGATTGAGAGGCGGGACAAGTGTGAAGGAGGAGGAAAAAAAAGAGAGCGCGAGGAGGAGAACAGTGTGGGAGGTCGGCGAGACAATCCCTGATAAGTTTGTATTGAAATAAGAGTTTTGAGTTTGGTTCATCTCACGGACATTGGAGAGGACTTTGAGTTGTGTTGCTGCTGGCTAAGCGCAACCACAGAGCTCGATATTTCAGGTGCGTCGCGGACACGGACGAAGGAGCCGCTGGCGGCGAGCCAGCAAATTCGCGTGAACTGTCTGCGGTTTCAATTGATGCGAAGGAGAACGAAGGCAGGCATTGTCTTCGTATTCGTTTGGAGACGACTGGATTGATTCCGGTTGTGGGCGTCGAGAGGATACCGTGTGGGGAAACAACGAGTGGTTGAACTGTGTGCGCGTGTGCACGCACGTGCGTCTCGCGATCGAGAGCGACTCCGGCTTGGAGGCGACCAAACAGTGACTGATCCTGATGTAACCTCATTGACAAAGGTACTCATTTTGTTTCTTTGTGTAGCTCATTTGAGTGAAGCGGCCGTTCATTTGTGGCCCCAACGCACCCGAGCAGCGAAACAGGCCTGCAACAGTGACTACGGGGGTTAGTTTATTTTTGCCGGCATAGAGTATTATTCATTTGGGTTTGGTTTCTTTACATTGACTGTTGATTGTGTCATAACATATTTTTATTTCTATTTCTTTTCTTTTTTGACTTCCTAAGGGGATTTATTTTATATTCATTAAATTTAAGTTGTTAATTTGGTATTTGTTGTGATTTTGCATTTAATTCTCCTATGAATGTTATGAGTATGTGTTGTTGAATAGATGATCACAAATTAAAACAAAACCCATTATATATTAAGAATCTGGGCGTCACCCAATACAATTCCAAGTGAGAGGAAGGGGGCGTTACATAAAATGGAGGCACCGCTGGGATGGGTTTCATAAATTTGTGATCATCTAAGGCATTCAGTTGTATTTAAGTTACTTTGTTTATTTGTGAGAACTAACATGGAGTCTGTATTGTACCGCAAATGTCAAGACAGGCTTAGTGATTGGTGTAAGGGAGAAGGACTTGATCTAGCTCACGCTTTACTGATTGCTGGAGTAGCAGAGGATGTGAGCATAAACCAAATTGAAGAATTGATGCAAACTGTGCGCTGCTGGGGTCGTGTGCGAGTAAGAGGAAGGACCTACAGTGCTGATGCAGGAGGTTTGTTGGTTCTATGTGAGTGTAGGGAAGAAATAAATGCACAGATTGTTCCTCCTGAAGTGAGGAGTGAGGATGGTACTATGGTGTGGCACATCGTAGTGGTTGACTTAAAGCACGATTCTTCAGATGACTTTGTTGGCAAGCTACAGAGTTTTTTACAAGCTGAAGGCAAAACAGTTGCTGATCTCCATGATTATGTAGAAACCTCGACACCCGCTAAAGATTCTGAGGAATTCTTCATTCATGCTATGGCTGAAGTGATGAAGCAGTCTAACAGAAGTATGGCTGAGAGTCACAGTTATCGCCGACTTAAAGTGTTTTCTGGTATCACTCCTACCCCAATGGGAGAGGAACAAGTAGAGTATTGGCTCGAACAGGCGACAATGATGGTAGAGGGCAGTGATTGTCCTGAAAAGGAGAAGAGGCGTAGAGTAATAGAAAGTCTGAGGGGTCCTGCACTAGAAATTGTTAGATCTTTGCGGTTTAGCAACGCTGAAGCTAGCTCAGAAGAGTATATTTCAGCCATAGATAGGGCTTTTGGGTCTCCAGAGACGGGGGAAGATTTGTACTTTGCGTATCGTCTCATTCAACAGAAGCCTGGAGAGCTATTGTCTAACTATGTACAGAGGCTTGAACCTTTTCTTGCCAAGGTTGTCAGAAAGGGGGGGGTAAGTGCTCAAGATATGAACAGAGTGAGAATTGAGCAATTGTTGCGAGGAGCAGTAGGGGCTGACATTATGCTTTTGCAGTTACGTCTCAAAGAGAAGAAAGACAACCCTCCAACCTTTCTTGAACTACTCAGTCAGATTAGAGTTGAGGAAGAATATGAACGATCGCGGCGTAAAGTTCATGTAAGAGTACGGAGTGTTGGAGCACAGGATTGTGTCTCCGCAACAGAGTTGGATTTGAAAGAGCTTAGAGCTGATGTGAGGGCTCTACAAGGGAAAATGTCTGAATTGAAAATGAAATCCAGCCCTGACACCAACGAGTGTGCTAACACAAAAGTACAGGTTAAGTCATGGACGTCAGACAATAAAGCAGTTGAAGTCTCTGAATTACAGAAGAAGATTGACAGATTGAGTCAGAAAGTAAAGACGTTGGAGAGTAGAGAGCCAGCGCAACCTGCTATTGCTACTGCTGTAAAGGTGAGTGATGGTGGCGGTAGGAAACCTTGTCCCGAACCAGAGGATGATTTCTTTTGTTATCGTTGTGGAGAGGATGGTCACATCTCAACAAAATGTACTGCTACGCAGAATGAAAAGAAGGTAATCAGGAAGCTTATTGGTTCTCTTCGGAAAGCTAAAACAAAACAGACCACTTCTGATGTTGGTTCTGATAGGGAAACAACACATTGCTCTGTTAGAAAACAGATGGTCCAGAACACTACATCAGGTGAAATTCCTCCTGGGTTGGTGGGGCCCATCTCTACTGTGTCTTTGGAGGTTAGTGGTCAGCCTTGCACTGCACTGTTGGACAGTGGGTCACAAGTGACCATTATATTTGAAAAATGGTACCAGAAACATCTCTCTCACATCCCTGTTCATCCAGTGTCAGGATTGGCTCTTTGGGGACTTAGTGCCGAAAGTTACCCCTATCGAGGTTATGTAGTGGTGGATGTGACATTCCCTAGAGAATTGACTGGCACTCAAGAAACCTTGTCAGTACTGGCTCTCGTGTGCCCTGGGCCAAATAGTCCAGACCAGACTCCTGTAATATTGGGAACTAATGCCAATTTGTTCCAAAGACTGTTTGCTCTTTGTGACAAGCAGATGAGTAACAAACTGGTCCAGGTTTTCAATGTGAAAAGTTTTTTGCTAGATAGCCAGCCTGTGCCTACTGTTTCCAAGGCAAGTAGCAATGGTGAGGATGACATCGTAGGTCAGCTGAAATGGAAAGGGCCTGGCTCTTTAATCGTTCCTCCTGAAGACGTGTGTTGTGTCAACTGTCAAGCAGAGTTTTCTCATCCAGTGACTAAAGGGGTAGTCTTGGTGGAGGCTGATGATTTAACACCATTGCCTCAGGGATTGATGGTTCAACCTATGGTAGCTTTAGCTTCAGATGTACATGAAGGGAATTTTTCTCTGCTTTTACAGAATGAGACCAAACGAGAGGTTATCATACCTGAAGGTGCTTTGCTTGGGAATGTACAAGTCCCAGACATGGCTGTTCCACCGACGGGAGAGGGTAAACCTGAGGAGATAGATCCAAGCCTAATTGATTTTGGGGATTCTCCCATTTCTGTGGAATGGAAAGAAAGGCTTAGGGAAAAATTAATGCAGAAACGCAACGTTTTCTCCCTGCATGAGTGGGAAGTGGGACTGGCCACTGGAGTGGAGCATAACATTCGTTTGTCAGACACGCGCCCTTTCTGTGAAAGATCAAGGAGGATAGCTCCTGCAGATATAGAGGATGTGCGTAGACACTTGAAAGATTTGTTAGAGGCAGGGATAATCAAAGAATCAAGGAGCCCATATGCCTCGCCAATAGTAATTGTTCGGAAGAAGAATGGCAAAATCCGCATGTGTATAGACTACAGAACTCTAAACAGTAAGACTATACCTGATCAATATACCACCCCTCGTATTGACGATGCTCTAGATTGTTTGGCCGGAAGCCGTTGGTTCTCTGTATTAGATCTTCGAAATGGGTATTATCAAATCCCCATGTCTGAAGCAGACAAAGAGAAAACAGCCTTTATCTGCCCGTTAGGGTTTTATCAATTTGAAAGGATGCCGCAAGGGGTAATGGGGGCTCCTGCGACATTTCAACGCCTTATGGAAAAGGCTGTTGGAGACATGAACTTGCTTCAAGTACTGGTGTATCTGGATGACCTCATTGTGTTTGGAGCTACATTAGAGGAACATGAAACAAGACTCCTCAAGGTGTTAGATCGTCTTGAAGAAGTAGGTCTAAAGGTTTCACTGGACAAATGTCAAATATGTAGGGACAAGGTCAAATATGTTGGTCATATAGTCTCAGCAGATGGGGTATCAACTGACCCAGATAAAGTTGAAGCAGTTGCCAACTGGCCACAGCCAACCGATCTGAAGTCCCTTCGTTCTTTCCTGGGTTTCTGTGGTTATTACAGGAGATTCGTGGCAAACTACTCTGCTATAGTTAAGCCTTTGACTGAGCTTACTAAGGGGTATCCTCCAATTAGGAAAGGAAAGAACAAGAAGCCTCTTTCTGGCCATGCATATCATGATGAATTCGAACCATTTGGTTCCAGATGGACTGATTCCTGTACTAAAGCCTTCTATAAAATCATTGACTGTTTGACCCATGCACCCGTATTAGTGTTTGCTGATCCCTCAAGACCATATGTTTTGCATGTGGATGCTAGCCTCAAAGGGCTGGGGGCTGTGTTGAATCAGGTGTATCCTGAGGGACTACGTCCTGTTGCGTTTGCTAGCAGAGGGCTTAATGCAGCTGAGCAGAAGTATCATATCCATCAGCTCGAGTTTCTCTCCCTCAAGTGGGCAGTGGTGGAGAAGTTTCACGATTATTTGTATGGTGTAAAATTCACTGTTGTGACTGATAACAATCCGCTCACTTATGTGTTGACCACTGGAAAGCTCAATGCCACTGGGCACAGATGGCTTGCCGCCCTGGCAACTTATGACTTTGAAGTAAAGTATCGTCCTGGTCATACAAACATTAATGCGGATCTACTATCGAGACGTGGGGATGATTCACATACTGATATGTGGAAATATCTTTCAGAGGTTGAGGTAAAAGGAATTTGCAATTGTATCCAGTTGGGAGACCCAGTCAATTTAGAGCGAATGGTCGACAAGTTGGGGGTGCCTGCAGAAGGCATTCCTAAGCTATACGCCTTTGCCACAAATCTTGGAATGGGGCAGTTGGAGCAATTGACTAGAGCTGAATTGAGAAAGGCCCAAGACGTGGATGGAGTCACGGGAGTGGTAAAGAAATTTGTGCGTGTAGGCCTGTGGCCATCTAATTTGAGTCAATACCCCCAAGAGGTAGCACTGATGAAACGTGAGAGTGGAAAGCTGAGAATCAGAGACGGACTATTGCAAAGAGTAGTAAAAAGTGTATCAGATGAGGAAACATTTCAGCTAGTGTTGCCTGATAAGTTCCGGTCACAAGTGATTAAATCGCTACATGATGATTTGGGCCACTTAGGAGTGGAACGCACGACAAGTTTGATCAGAGACAGGTTCTACTGGCCACGGATGGCACAGATGGTAGAAAACTATGTGAAGAATTGTGGCAACTGTGTTTCATGGAAGAGTCCGCGTACACATGCAGCTCCATTGCATCAGATAACTTCTGGGGGTCCTATGGAGCTGGTGTGTATTGATTTTCTGACGCTGGAGACTGATGTAGCAGGATTCAGTAATATACTGGTCGTCACAGATCACTTTAGTAGATATGCACAAGCATATCCCACTAAAGATCAAAGAGCAGTCACTGTAGCTAAGGTGTTGGTTGAAAAGTTCTTTGTCCATTATGGATTACCAGCCCGAATTCATTCCGATCAGGGTCGGGATTTTGAAGGAAAAGTGATCCAAGAACTCTTAAAGTGTTTAGGGATTCGTAAATCGCGAACAACTCCCTATCACCCCCAGGGTGATCCTCAGCCAGAACGTTTCAATAGGACATTGCTGTCAATGTTAGGAACATTAAGCACTACACAAAAAGGGCAGTGGAGTCGTTATGTAAGTCAACTGGTACATGCATACAATAGTACAAAGAGTGATGCCACTGGATATTCACCGTATTACCTCATGTTCGGAAGGGAGGCTAGGCTACCGGTGGATATTTGTTTTGAGACTGAGGAAGAAAGTGTCAGTCACTCAAAATATGTAGAAGGACTGAAAAGAGATCTGAAACGAGCCTATGATCTTGCAGCAGAAACGGCGACTAAACTGCACCTGAGAAACAAAAAAGCTTACGATAAAGTCGTGAGACAACAGACCTTGATTAAAGGGGATAGAGTATTGGTTGAAAATCTTGGTCTACGCGGAAAGCATAAACTGCAAAGTAGATGGAATCAATTACCATATGTGGTGTTGAACAAATACCAGGATTTGCCTGTGTACACCGTCAAGCCTGAGAGTGGAATGGGTCGTACAAGGGTTCTTCACCGGGACCACGTATTGCCCATTGGGCAGATGGTCAGGATCTCACAAGAACAAGACCCATTACCTTCTATGGAAAGGCCAGTGACCCGACAACAGAGGGGTACTTGTCATAATGCTGACCATAGCATGCATTATCCCGTAACGCACGGTTCAAGAGGTGATGATGAGAATAGTGATACAGAAAATGAGTTTGAGACGTGTTGTCATGGAAAAGGATATCATGAGACTCTTGAAAAGAAAATTCCTGAAACAAGTGAGAAATTTGAGGAAGGAGAACTTGGAGGAAATCACACCGAAACCGTGAATTTTCCAGACAATACTGAAGATTTGTGTGATGGTCTAGAGGATTTTCCACATAGGGAAGAAACAGGTAGTCAAGAGGGAAGCCCAGAACCTCCTTTGTTAGATCGTGATGATTCTGTAAAGGATGTAGAAGGAATTGAGGTGAATTTCCCCAGAAGATCACAGAGGAAAGTGAAACCTGTCCTTAAACTTACTTATGATGAGTCGGGGAATATTAAAGATCATCCGGTGACTATTGTTCATAGGGGAATAGTAATTAAAATAGGTTAAATTTGAATGTAAATCTAATCAGGTTTATTAGGTCTCATGGGGCATGAAGACCATTTAAAGGGGGGGAGAGTGTAGCCCGTGTGGGAATTTATTAAGTTTTCAGATTTATATAACGTGTATAAAGTTGTTCAAATATACTGTGATGACAAACTGTTTGGCCTGGTATTTTTATTTTATTTTATATTCTCTTTATAATGTGATTGGGTACTTTTGTAAATAACCAATGAGGTATCAGGATTGGATTGAGAGGCGGGACAAGTCTGAAGGAGGAGGAAAAAAAAGAGAGCGCGAGGAGGAGAACAGTGTGGGAGGTCGGCGAGACAATCCCTGATAAGTTTGTATTGAAATAAGAGTTTTGAGTTTGGTTCATCTCACGGACATTGGAGAGGACTTTGAGTTGTGTTGCTGCTGGCTAAGCGCAACCACAGAGCTCGATATTTCAGGTGCGTCGCGGACACGGACGAAGGAGCCGCTGGCGGCGAGCCAGCAAATTCGCGTGAACTGTCTGCGGTTTCAATTGATGCGAAGGAGAACGAAGGCAGGCATTGTCTTCGTATTCGTTTGGAGACGACTGGATTGATTCCGGTTGTGGGCGTCGAGAGGATACCGTGTGGGGAAACAACGAGTGGTTGAACTGTGTGCGCGTGTGCACGCACGTGCGTCTCGCGATCGAGAGCGACTCCGGCTTGGAGGCGACCAAACAGTGACTGATCCTGATGTAACCTCATTGACAAAGGTACTCATTTTATTTCTTTGTGTAGCTCATTTGAGTGAAGCGGCCGTTCATTTGTGGCCCCAACGCACCCGAGCAGCGAAACAGGCCTGCAACAGTGACTACGGGGGTTAGTTTATTTTTGCCGGCTTAGAGTATTATTCATTTGGGTTTGGTTTCTTTACATTGACTGTTGATTGTGTCATAACATTTTTATTTCTATTTCTTTTCTTTTTTGACTTCCTAAGGGGATTTATTTTATATTCATTAAATTTAAGTTGTTAATTTGGTATTTGTTGTGATTTTGCATTTAATTCTCCTATGAATGTTATGAGTATGTGTTGTTGAATAGATGATCACAAATTAAAACAAAACCCATTATATATTAAGAATCTGGGCGTCACCCAATACAATTCCAAGTGAGAGGAAGGGGGCGTTACAACAGTGATACTTTTATAAGTGATTTACAGCGGTTTTACCTCGTGTTGTTCACATTAATTGTGATCGCTATTGTTCACGTAGTGAAATATATACGTACAGTACAGCATATAGACAATGACCTCAAAATGAGTAAGAAAGAAGGGATGAAATTCTCCCTGTAAGCAGTAAATCCCTCCTCTCGTCTCCTTCACGCCATCAGTGATGCTACTCAAAGATGAAGTGCATTACAGTAAATTGTCAAGTATTTTTAGATTTTAATTGTCAATTTTTAATTTGTATTTATACGAGATCTAAATGGTTATAATTTTAACTGTAATTAATAGGGTAAAAACAAAAAAAATATTTAAAATGGGCATTTATGGTCGTGTGGAACGAATCGATTTATTTTTATTGCATTCTTATGGGGAAAATTGTTTTGGTGTACGAGCATTTTGAGTTATGAGCTCTTGGAATGAATTACAATCGTAAACCGAGGTATAACTGTTAATTTCTTTGGAGTCAACACCCTTATGACAAAGTTTGCCAAGAAGTATTTCCTGTTATCTGTGTTATAGTGTTATCTGACTCTGGTAAGTGTGTCCACCCGCTTTTTAAGTCTTTCGTCATTCGTCGCTGCTTCCGGGTCCAGAAGCTTTGCAATATGGCCTAAGAAAACAACAAGCGGTGCTAATATACACTCACGATGTGATGTAATACCATCAAAAAATCTCCATACCGAAATCCCAGATGGCTAGACAATGGTTCATTTTTTATAAACTGTTAAAACATTTATGTCTGGACACGGAGATTGCAGTACATGTCATACGTTTTAAAACGCTTAGCTTGTGTAATATTAATAAATAGTGCTCAGAAACATCCAATTGAATGCCATTTGAGTTCTGAGGTTTGTTGATGTCATAATAATATTGCAAGAATATTCACTACCATTCAAAGGTTTGGGATCAATCAAATGTTTCTGGGAAGACAACTAATACTTTTATTCAGCAAGGATGCATTAAAAGTGAGTTATAATGTTAGGAAAGATTTTATTTCACATAAATGCTGATCTTTTGACAGAATCCTGAAAAAAAATCATGTATGATGGTGATATGAACTGTTTTCAACACTGATAATAATCATAAATGTTTGTTGATCATCATATCAGACTGAAGACTGGAGTAATGATGCTGAAAAAACAGCTTTAATCACAGGAATAAATTACATTTTACTATATATTCACATAGAAAACAGCTGATTTACACTGATATAATATAACACTGTTTTACTGTATTTATCATCTAATAAATTCAGCTTTAATCGCAGGAATAATGACACTTTACTATATATTCACATATAAAACAGCTGTTTTACACTGATATAATATTACACTGTTTTACTGTATTTATCATCTAATAAATTCAGCTTTAATCGCAGGAATAATGACACTTTACTATATATTCACACAGAAAACAGCTGTTTTACACTGATATAATATTATACTGTTTTACTGTATTTATCATCTAATAAATTCAGCTTTAATCACAGGAATAATGACACTTTACTATATATTCACATAGAAAACAGCTGTTTTACACTGATATAATATTACACTGTTTTACTGTATTTATCATCTAATAAATTCAGCTTTAATCACAGGAATAATGACACTTTACTATATATTCACATATAAAACAGCTGTTTTACACTGATATAATATTACACTGTTTTACTGTATTTATCATCTAATAAATTCAGCTTTAATCACAGGAATAAATGACACTTTACTATATATACACAGAAAACAGCTGATTTACACTGATATAATGTTACACTGTTTTACTGTATTTATCATCTAATAAATTCAGCTTTAATCACAGGAATAAATGACACTTTACTATATATTCTCATAGAAAACAGCTGATTTACACTGATATAATGTTACACTGTTTTACTGTATTTATCATCTAATAAATTCAGCTTTAATCACAGGAATAAATGACACTTTACTATATATTCACATAGAAAACAGCTGATTTACACTGATATAATATTACACTGTTTTACTGTATTTATCATCTAATAAATTCAGCTTTAATCGCAGGAATAAATGACACTTTACTATATATTCACATAGAAAACAGCTGTTTTACACTGATATAATATTACACTGTTTTACTGTATTTATCATCTAATAAATTCAGCTTTAATCGCAGGAATAAATGACACTTTACTATATATTCACATAGAAAACAGCTGATTTACACTGATATAATATTACACTGTTTTACTGTATTTATCATCTAATAAATTCAGCTTTAATCACAGGAATAAATGACACTTTACTATATATTCACATATAAAACAGCTGTTTTACACTGATATAATATTACACTTTTACTGTATCATCTAATAAATTCAGCTTTAATCACAGGAATAAATGACACTTTACTATATATTCACATATAAAACAGCTGTTTTACACTGATATAATATTACACTGTTTTACTGTATTTATCATCTAATAAATTCAGCTTTAATCACAGGAATAAATGACACTTTACTATATATTCACATAGAAAACAGCTGTTTTACACTGATATAATATTACACTGTTTTACTGTATTTATCATCTAATAAATTCAGCTTTAATCAGGAATAAATGACACTTTACTATATATTCACATAGAAAACAGCTGTTTTACACCGATATAATATTACACTGTTTTACTGTATTTATCATCTAATAAATTCAGCTTTAATCACAGGAATAAATGACACTTTACTATATATTCACATAGAATTCTGAGCATAAGAGATTCTTTCTGAATACGTCTGATGGCTAGTGTACATTAAATAGGACGTGTGGCCTAATGTGTAGCAGGCAGATCGTTGTCGAGCGGTAATGATGTTGAACTGGAGCAGCAGCCGGAGTCACAGCTCAGCTCTCTGTGTGTCTGATCTATGAACTCTGTGAATGCGGGCCGTGTTTGATTGTTGCATGGTCCGTCTGTTCCTCAGGCAGACCTCTAAAGGTGCCCATCTATCAGCCTGACAGTAGATTTGGCAAACACAACCAGACACGCACACACGCATACCGTCTCGCAGTTGGACATAGTCAGGTACAACATCAACAGAATGTTCTCTCTACATGACCTGCCAGTCCTGCCAGCATGTTCCTTGAGCAGATGTGGATCATGAATCCTGGTTATATTCAAATTACCGGATATTCTAGATCCCACGGACACCATCCTGAATATGTAGAGCATATTATTGTTTATCTTAGACTTAGTACTAGAATTAACCCCAGTACACAAAACTCAAGCATGAAAACATTTACATTCATGCATTTATCAGAGACTTTTATCCAAAGCGACTTGCATTGCATTCAAGAAACACATTGACATTCTAATCAGTTCTTGCTTTCCTTGGGAATCGAACCCATGACCTTGACGTTGCAAGCACCACTTTCTACTGTTAGAGACACAGGAAAGCTGCATAAAAACAGGGAACGTCTGACTTCAGAAAGGAAGTTATTAAATCATGAGTGTAATGTTGAATCAAATTGGCCACAATACAAAAAAGTTGAAATTTTAACTGGATTGAGAGGAAGATACATTTTCTAAATTATAATTCAAAGAAATAGAGCGCACTTTATCAGTTAAGTTGGGTCCAGAAATATTTTTTCCATTCATTCGTTTAAAAAAAAGTCCTTGTTATAAGCCATACATTTTGAGTATGAGCACAAACTTTAATTTGAAGCAACAAAAAAAAAGGATTTGAAAATCAGACAAAAACACAAAAGTACGAGACTGTGAACTTACCGGCTTTAGTGAGGGAAAGAACTACAATCCCATGATGCATTGCAAACAGCATAACCTAAATAAAAAATCAAAACGAATGGATAAATATACATATGTATACAAAATATAAATATAAAGAATGATTTAAAGATGTTTCATTATGTCCTGATGTGTAGAACTCAAAAGTGTGTACTTTATATCAGGAATCAGTATCATTAAACAGTATTATTTAAAAATTAGGTTGAAAAATAATGTGAGCAAATGTCTTCAACAAAAACACATACTGTACTATCAATTAACAACCTCGCAGCTCACAGTAGGTTTATAAGTTAGCTTTAAAAAACTAAATGCATTGGATTTAAATGCAATACTAACTTCAGCAAAACCTCTGTAAGTTATGAAGTGTGATGAAATAGACATTTGTATTTCACTTATATATTCAAAAATGCCCGTGAAAACTTCATATGAACTATATTTGAAAATTTCTGATTCGCTTTGTCAAGTTAGTTCAAACTATGAAATTCTTTGACTTTCAATTTATTTAAACTTCGCTTCATCCCTCTATACTCCAGGCTTGTATTACTAGTATGTGTAATGAATGTATTGTAACACTCTTATGTACTTTTGCATCTTCAGGATGAATGGCTTTCCGTACTCCTCAAATTGTAAGTCGCTTTGGATAAAAGCGTCTGCTAAATGAATAAATGTAAATGTGACGAACAAGAACAAATGGACAAAATCATTATGGAGTTGATTTGATGGTTGTGGTTTTCCATATCCATTTATTCATTTAGCAGATGCTTTTATCCAAAGCGACTTACAATTTGAGGAAAACAGAAAGCCATTCATCCTGAAGATGCAATTGGTGTTTCCAACAAAGGAGATGTCGCTGCAAGTTATTTTGATTCAAGATTAAAGGAACATGCATTTAAAAAATAAAATAAGGATGTGCATGGAAAAATTGTTTAGAACAACATTGCAAGATTCCACAAAAACAAAAATGATCCATTTTGATTTCACGGTGGCTTTAAAAAGCACACGATGTGTCTGATGGAACTTATAACGGTTAAATGACAGACACTTTCCCAGAGCTGATACATTTCCAGTGTTACAAAACGTTTATTAATTGATTCACTCCTTATATTTCTCTCTCTCTCTCTCAGATTGTGAGTGTGGGGAAACATGTGAAAGGATACCACTACATCATCGCTAACCTGGTGAGTTCTGGCACTGGTTTGTCCAGCGCAGCGAGTGATGGAGCGCCAGAGGAAATGAACAAATGTAGAGGACAGCGTGTCCTCTGGCTGTAATTCTGTGTGATGGGGCTGAGCGACGTGCCACTTTACTTTCCCCAATAAAACCCCAGACTAGAATTACACGTTGGCTCATCAGACGTTCCTCAAATAATGCGCGCTGTTGAGGAGAGCGTTGTTACTTTAAATAATCAGATGCAGCATTTTCACTTGCGGGTCGATGACAAAACTTTTCACTGTGTTTATTAAGAAAGCACCTAATAACAATCCTCAACAGCTTAGAAATATAGCGGGGAGTTTTGCACCTCTCACTTCTTTTTTTCAGACACTGTATAAACTATTTGGATGATAAATTAATCCGCAATGGTAGTTAGTCACAAGGAATTTGCAGTAGGCTATGATGGACCACTGCATTTTGTTACATGTGATTTATCGCTGCTTATGTGTGCTGTGCCTTTACTCAGCGTTGACATTTGTTAGCGTGTCAGCATATGGGATATTAAGATATGTTATGACTTACTCTGCCTCCCATTTGTTCCATCAATCTCCTGTTTCCATCTCCGCCTTTTTTCCTTTCAGCGAATCAGCTTCATTCACCCTGACTCTAATTTTCTGTCTTTCTCCTGCCAGGGATTTAAGGATATTTCTCTTGAGAGGTTTATGCATGGCGGGGCAAACGTAACTGGTTTCCAGTTGGTGGATTTCAGCAAAGCAATGGTGATCAAACTAATGCAACGCTGGAATAAATTAGACCAGAGGGAGTATCCAGGTTCTGAGAGCCCACCAAGGGTAAACACAAATACATTTACAACATAATTAAACGCAAATAAACCGCCAATAAACCAGAATAGCAAACACTACGAGTTGAGAGCGTCATTTATTTGCACATGCTTTTATAGACTTAGGTAACAGAGCAAAGATGCTCAAAGATTTGTGTTAAACACTATTGAATCCATTAGCGGAATAATTCATTATTGCTTGAGCAGAACGGTCATTCTTTCTGCGGCGAATAGCAAGTTGGTTTAAATCATTTCACAATTCTGTCAGGCACTTGAGGCACTATTCCAGTCACAGATGTTTAGCCAATCAGACGATGACAGGGCACATTGTTCGTCAAGCTTTAGCCAATGAGAAGCTGCCCAGCAATATTTGAATCAATTACGCCATGACAGACTGCAGCCGGAGCCACATTTTCACCCGTCTGTTGGGGAACGTGTGAAATGAAGTCAATGTTTTGATGACTGGCAAGCCATTTTAGTTCCCGAAGACAATTCACAGCCTTGAGAGAAAGTGTCGTTGCTTTTTTCCAAGGAGCACATATGCTCCTAAATTATAAAAATGTAACATTTTAACAACAGCAACAACATTTTGGGGGAAAAATGAGACGCAGTTAAATATATCAACACATATCTCAAAAAATGAAAGTCTGTATAACCCACAACAGTTCAGCGTTTCTACTTTGAAATGTACTGCATTCATATTTATTTAATGAAATCATAACCTTTTGAAGTTTAATAGTCATATTAGGCAATTCCTGTTTTTCCATGCCCATATTTAAGCTCTTTTAAAATGATAACTAAGGCGTTTGTACCATTTAAGACAATTAGAATTGAGTTTTAATTTCATAAAATCAATGCATTTGTTAGACCGCACCAAACAAAACAATTACAGTTCTCCCTAACTGCAAAATAATACTAATCCACTCATTAAGATACTTTTGTGCTGCATGACCTCACCTCATTGTGCTGTCCTCAGCTAAAAAGTAGCAGCTTGACCCCTCCGTTGATAACATGGAGGTCCTTCTCTACTCCAATTGATTAGCACTTCCATCCTACAGTCCCGGCTATAAATTATAGGAGGAACATCAAACCAATCTTTACAGGTTCATTAGAGCACACTACAAGTAAGAGCCTTGACTGCCTCCATCTCTTGATTTCCTGCATCTCACTCGCTAACTCTCCCTTTAATGAATGTTGTTTGTTTCTTCCTTTCCCTCTATGTTAATTGGATGTTATTATGCCTCTGCCACAACCATAAATCTTCATTTCCACTGATCAAGTTCATTCATAATGTTTTGTGTCAGTGCAGCCGCAGCCGCTGAGGCTCGTTCTGTCTTATTGGGCCAGATTTACTCATGCAAATAGCCATGCCTTTGTATTTGTTTATGGAAATAAGAGAAGAAGATCCACTCTGATTATTGGTGAGGTTGAGGGATGTTCTCTTATTTTTTCTGGAACCTCAAAAAGAGAAAAACAATGAGATCCCTGCACTGCTCTCCCCAGCAATCTCTCTGAATCTTTACTGCTCTGTAGCAACAATCTGTACTGCTTTACAGCTAAATAGCTTTTCCAGTAACAAGTAGTGGCGTTGCTACATTGCAGTTTTATGTCACATTGCATTATGCACACAGTCTTACAAGTAAGAAGACGGAGGCAATAATCAATGCGCTCACCTAGAATGCCCTCTTGCATTTACATCTACTACGACGCCTCAGTATTACATTAGATATGTGACTTTAAACAGGAAGCATGGTTAATGTAGTGTGGATTAAGACACAATATTCATTTTACCTTTCAGTACACATCGTCATTGACGTATGATGGTGTGCTAGTGATGGCGGAGGCTTTTCGAAATCTGCGCAGACAGAAGATTGACATCTCTCGCAGAGGCAACGCTGGAGACTGCTTGGCCAACCCAGCTGCTCCTTGGAATCAGGGCATCGACATGGAACGCACTCTGAAACAGGTGAGAGCTGATGGGATGCTGTGAGCCAGGTGAGAATGGTGGGAATCTGAATGACAAGTGAGAGTGAGCATTACTGTTTAACAGGTGAGTGAGTATTACCATGTTATAGTTGGGCGGTTTGAGAGGTATGAGTAGAGATGTATCTATACGACAGGTGGGAGTGGATGGGACTTTATGCAACAGGTTTGAGTGGGTGGGACTACATGACAGATGAAATGAAAACTGAAATGATCATTTTTGAATTTTCAGAAGCTACTATCCCCTCGTGTTTAAATTCTGAACACTTGTCTTCATGCATGAAACCCCTAGTGAAAAATTGGGTTGTGGTATTTGATACTGCCCTGAAATTTGACAAGCAGATTAGCACAGTAGTCAAAAGTAGCTTTTTCCATCTTCGGGTCCTAGCTAAAGTAAAATCATTTATTTCGTCAAAGAACCTGGAAAGGGTGATCCATGCTTTTATTTCAACTAGGCTTGATTATTGTAACTCCCTTTATATCGGTATTAACCAAGCATCTTTGTACCGTCTGCAAATGGTACAAATTCAGCCGCTCAGCTCCTCACTGTTTTGCGTAAACGAGAGCACATCAATCCTGTGTTGAAATCCCTTCACTGGCTATCAATTCAAATTCGAATTGATATTAAAGTCCTGCTGCTAGTTTTTAAATCTTTAAATAGATTAGCTCCAGCATATATTTCCGATCTTTTATCTGTCCACAATCCTGGAAGGACTCTTAGGTCATCCAATCAGAAACTGTTAAATTTTCCTCGGGCGAGAGTGGGTAAGACTCTGTAGGACAGGTGGGAGTGGGTAAGACTCTGTAGGACAGGTAGAAGAAGAAGAAAGAAAAAACATTTATATAGTGCTTTTAAGAGCTCAAAGCGCTTTACATAGTACGGGGGGATCTCCTCAACCACCACCAATGTGCAGCATCCACCTGGATGATGCGACGGCAGCCATACTGCGCCAGAACGCTCACCACACACCAGCTTATTGGTGGAGAGGAGACAGAGGGATGAAGCCAATTAGAGCATGGGGGGGATTAGTAGGCCATGATAGACAAGGGCCAGAGGGCAAATTTGGGATTTTTAACGATCACAGA
Source organism: Rhodeus uyekii (assembly GCA_037043235.1). Taxonomy (NCBI): domain Eukaryota; kingdom Metazoa; phylum Chordata; class Actinopteri; order Cypriniformes; family Acheilognathidae; genus Rhodeus; species Rhodeus uyekii. The sequence goes on from JAWRVZ010000646.1 coordinate 32,929, forward strand.
GAGTCGAGACCTCGGTTTAACGTCTCATCAGAAAGACGGATGGGAGGTGGGAGTGGGTAAGACTCTGTAGGACAGGTGGGAGTGGGTAAGACTCTGTAGGACAGGTGGGAGTGGGTAAGACTCTGTAGGACAGGTGGGAGTGGGTAAGACTCTGTAGGACAGGTGGGAGTGGGTAAGACTCTGTAGGACAGGTGGGAGTGGGTAAGACTCTGTAGGACAGGTGGGAGTGGGTAAGACTCTGTAGGACAGGTGGGAGTGGGTAAGACTCTGTAGGACAGGTGGGAGTGGGTAAGACTCTGTAGGACAGGTGGGAGTGGGTAAGACTCTGTAGGACAGGTGGGAGTGGGTAAGACTCTGTAGGACAGGTGGGAGTGGGTAAGACTCTGTAGGACAGGTGGGAGTGGGTAAGACTCTGTAGGACAGGTGGGAGTGGGTAAGACTCTGTACGACAGGTGGGAGTGGGTAAGACTCTGTAGGACAGGTGGGAGTGGGTAAGACTCTGTAGGACAAGTGGGAGTGGGTAAGACTCTGTAAAAGATAGGGTGAGACAGGGTGGGATGCTGTCTGATAAATAATAGTGGGCAGGACTCTGCAGGTGAAGAGGTGAGGTGATTTGCAGAGGAAGACTCTTCTTGGCAGGGCATGGTCTGAAAGGTGAGTGTGGGTGGGACTGAAAGGTGAGGAGCGTGAGTACAACAGATGAGAGTGAGAAGGACTCAACAGAACGGGTGAGAACGGGCAAGGGGCTTGTGGTAAGAGTGGACAGAACCCTATGACAGGTGAAAATGAGCATGACACCATCTGAAAGGTGAGAATGAGCAGGGTCTATATGAAAGGTAAGAGTGGGTGGGACTCCATACAACAGGTGAGAGTGAGCGGCACACTGTCTGTAAGGTAAGAATGGGTGGGGATCTTTATGACAGGTAAGAGTGGGTGGGAAAATACGACAGATGGGAGTGGGTGGGACACTCTTTGATAAGTAAGAGTGGTTGTGGGTCAATATTACAGGCAAGAGTGGGCGGGACTCTTTGACAGGTGAGAGTTGGCAGGACTCCATGGGGACTCTGACACTGCAAAATACAAAGGATGCTGCATAAACTAGCAATCAAAGCAGTTTAATAAGTGCTTTTAACTCATCTTAAGGGTTTAATCCACTCAACAAAATAAACTATAGCTATAAATGATACAATTGTTCCATGATGTCTTACTAATACTTTCTTTCGTATATTTGTGTGTGTGTGTGTGTGTGTGTGTGTGTGTGTGTGTGTGTGTGTGTGTGTGTGTGTGTGTAAAGGTGAGAATCCAGGGTCTCACTGGGAATATCCAGTTTGATCACTATGGACGCAGAGTCAACTACACCATGGATGTCTTTGAGCTGAAGAGTAACGGCCCCCGCAAGGTCAGACACACAACACATTTTCCTGCATTTAGACACACATGAGCAAACATTTATATAGATACACAATGTAATTTCACCCAGATGTCACACTGGATTGATTACTCCGTCATCTATCATCTATAGATCGGTTACTGGAACGACCTGGATAAATTGGTTTTGGTCCAGAATGAGCTCTCGATGGGCAACGACTCCGCTATGGAGAACAGGACGGTTATCGTCACGACTATAATGGTAATGTACTCACAACCACACACATCTGCAGTCTTAAACACATAGCGCCATCTAGAGGGGGCAGGATATATTCTATCAGTTAGATATACTTGAATAAAATTTGCCTGCATTGCTTACTGAATGGATTGGTGAGAGGAACAAGGAAAGAAAGCGAGCCAGTGAAAGAGAGAGAGAGCTAATGGTGCAATAGTTCATTTATCATGGTAAAGTCATCAGTTTTGCCATAGATAAGGGAACAAAGGGGTTACACTGAAGAAAGAAGTTTACACATGCGTGTGAAATTGATGTTGTAATTTCCCTTAAAAATGCACCACAGTAACCATCATTTCCAACAAATCACCATGGTTATTGTTAAGGTGACATCTCACTAGCTGACTCGAAACATCTTGGTTTTGGTCAGCGGTGTCACACCTACCGACTTTTTTTGCTGAAACGTTGAAGGTCTGTCACACTCAGAGATTAATAGTGGATGAGATGACAGACTGAATGACTGTCTGCGACATTTCCATCCCATTCTGTCATGGTTTGCTGAAATACGAACAGGAGCACCATGCAAGCAATTGTAATAGAATGAATGTATATACGAATATTCAGATACACTTTGTGACTTTGCATTCGCTGTCAATTCTTTAGCCTGAGAACATTTACATTTAGATTAATGCATTTGGTAGGCGCTTTTATCCAAAGCAACTTACATTGCATTCATGCAATCTGGCAATGAAACCCCTTGACCTTGACTCTACTTGAGGAATGCCATATTACGCACAGAAGAAGCTCATTGGTCACTGCCAAGACCATTACAGCTGCCCACTTACTGGCTCAGATTATTTCAAACTAGCTAAAAGTTGTATTAGGGGCACTTTAGGGGCATTAGCAAAAAAATTGAGTTGCTATCTAACCTCTGTTTCCCAAACAGCTACAGTTTGAAGCTTACAGCTGAAAATCGATTGGAAATTCAGTATTAAAGCCCTAAAAAGTCAGAACATTTTAGCATTTGAAATTAGACTCCAGGCGTCCATATTTTAGAAAAGATACATCGGTTGGGTTGGATTTCATTTGAAGTTTAGCAATTCTGATTCAGCTTCTGCTTATCGATTCCCAGTTTTGATTAAAATATAGTAAAATAGTCAAACATATAGATATCAAATATTTTATTCTGTCTTTTTACAAAACTTTCGGTTTTAGCTGAATACTATAAACAAAACTCAACAGCTTAAACAACCAAATAATAACCAATTATTAAAGACACAATAAGAACAAATAAGCAAATTAGCACTAGAACAAATAAATACAACTAAACAAAGTTTAACTTTTCTGAAAAGCTTTATTTTTATATAGATTAATCCTTAATAAAGTTGCAAAAGTGATTCAGTCAAGAGCAGTGAGTGATCTTCTTTTTCTTTAGTTCTTTGATTAGCCGTAATGACAGGAATATTAGACTGCCGTCACTTTAAGAGCCGCACAGATTCAATAAACGGTTGCACATGCATATTCTTTCTCAGCTGTTTATGTTCACTTCAGACACTTCAGGAAAACAAGGATAATTTTGTGTGTATTTGTTCAAGCGCAAGTAAACACAGAAAAGAACTCGATTCACTATACGTGCACTGAATTGATCCGTGACTTTTTCGCTTGAATGTTTTAAAACCACATTAAAATGTTGAAATTGTAATTTTATATCAAGCATCTGAATCCTGACCTTAGGTATCGATTTGATTCCCAAACCTACTTTTCAGTCACTGGTTTTTAGTGTTTTTTTATTTTTAATTTTGATCAACATTAGATTTAAAAGAACATAGAACTGAATAACAACATTTTAATTGATTTCACTCTTTCTATTCCATTCGTTACATAAATATGACAAAGAGTACGTGAAGCTTTAATTGCTTTGATTTAAATGTATGATGCCAGTGATGTCTGATAACCAGCTGCTCCAGTTTTACCGTGGTAACAATGGTAATTTGGCGGAAACTATGGTTACGGTGGTCAATTCTGTAAGGGTTTAAATAGGTAAAAAGAGCGCTAGAAAATTATACCTTAGCAGGCTCCTCCTCTCTCTCTCTCTCTCTCTCTCTCTCTCTCTCTTTCTCCTTCTCTCTCTTTTCTTTTTTGCCATGCGCTTTTTAAGGCGATGGAGAATTTTACCTCTGCAGGATCATCATCGTTTCCATCACTGCTAAAGAATCCGCTGTTCAGACACTGAGCAGAGAGAAGAGGACGAGACTGGCGTGAGACATCAGAGATAGTGTAACCCCTCTTTTGCATGATTCAGCTGTTTTCAGACATCCTTCAGCTGGGACTGCAGCATTAAACATTCAGTAACATTCATCCCACGTACCCGAGGTGCAATGCCAAGGGTGTAAAAAGAAGCTTTGTGGGTATTTTGTTTTGGGGGTTTTGTGATTGCTTGGCCTTGCTTTATGAATTCCACAGTTGGCTTTGAAAGGCATCATGAAATCAAAACACGACTCAAGATCATTTCTAAACAAATGTGTCTGCTCTCATTGCGCACTATAATATATTCTAAGAAACATGTTTTTAAAATCTTTCTCCACCTAAGCAAGGAATTTCTACGTAATGTCCGATTTAATGCTTCAGAATTCCCTCCAAAACTTCTCAAGCGCGTCAGTTAAACGTTTGTGACAAACCGTGTAGAATCTCAACAGGAAGCAAATAGTGACGATATTCTGAAATCGTTATTTATGCCACATCACGATCTTTACAAAGTATATAAAGGCCTGATCTCTTCCTCTCTTGGTGTGGATTTCATACTTGGTTACACATATAGCGGCTGTTGTGTGTGTGTGTGTGTGTGTGTGTGTATGTGTTTGTGTGTGTGTTTGTGTGTATGCATGCATGTGTCTATGAGTGTATTTGTGTGTGTGCGTTTTTATGCATGTGTCTGTGAGTTTGTGTGTGTGTGTATGCATGTGTCTATGAGTGTATATGTATGTGTGTGATTGTTTGTGTGTGTGTGTATGTGTAGGCATGTCTCATGAGTGTGTGTGTATGTGTGTGTCTGCGTGTGTGTGTGTGTGTGTATATGCATGCGTGTATGAGTGTGTGTGTGTGTGTGTGTGTGTATGTGTGTGTCTGCATGTGTGTATGTGTCTATGAGTGTGCTTGTGTGTGTGTGTGTGATTGTGTGAGTGTATGCATGTGTCTATGAGTGTGTGTGTGTGTGTGAGTGTATGCATGTGTCTATGAGTGTGTGTGTGTGTGTATGCATGTGTCTATGAGTGTGTGTGTGTGTTTGTGTGAGTGTATGCATGTGTCTATGAGTGTGTGTGTGTATGTGTATGCATGTGTTTATGAGTGTGCTTGTGTGTGTGTGATTGTGTGAGTGTATGTGTATGCATGTGTCTATGAGTGTGCTTGTGTGTGTGTGTATGTGATTGTGTGAGTGTATGCATGTGTCTATGAGTGTGTGTGTGTGTGTATGCATGTGTCTATGAGTGTGTGTGTGTGTGTTTGTGTGAGTGTATGCATGTGTCTATGAGTGTGTGTGTGTGTGTGTGTGTGTGTGTGTGTGTTTGTGTGAGTGTATGCATGTCTATGAGTGTGTGTGTGTGTGTGTGTGTGTGTGATTGTGTGAGTGTATGCATGTGTCTATGAGTGTGTGTGTGTGTGTGTATGCATGTGTCTATGAGTGTGTGTGTGTGTGTATGCATGTGTCTATGAGTGTGTGTGTTTGTGTGAGTGTATGCATGTGTCTATGAGTGTGCTTGTGTGTGTGTGTGTGATTGTGTGAGTGTATGCATGCGTCTATGAGTGTGTGTGTGTGTGTATGCATGTGTCTATGAGTGTGTGTGTGTATGCATGTGTCTATGAGTGTGTGTGTGTGTGTGTGTTTGTGTGAGTGTATGCATGTGTCTATGAGTGTGCGTGTGTGTGTGTGTGTGTGATTGTGTGAGTGTATGCATGTGTCTATGAGTGTGCTTGTGTGTGTGTGTGTGTGTGTGATTGTGTGAGTGTATGCATGTGTCTATGAGTGTGTGTGTGTGTGTGTGTGTATGCATGTGTCTATGAGTGTGTGTGTGTGTGTTTGTGTGAGTGTATGCATGTGTCTGAGTGTGTGTGTGTGTGTGTGTGTGTTTGTGTGAGTGTATGCATGTCTATGAGTGTGTGTGTGTGTGTGTGTGTGTGTGTGTGTGATTGTGTGAGTGTATGCATGTGTCTATGAGTGTGTGTGTGATTGTGTGAGTGTATGCATGTGTCTATGAGTGTGTGTGTGTGTGTGTGTGTGTGTGTGTGTGTGTATGCATGCATGCATGTGTCTGTGTGTGCGCGTGTATGTGTGTGTGTTAATAATTACAGAAACTAAAAAGCTCTTCAACGAACTCAACACAAGTTGCTCTCTGAGAAACATGGAATCAAAATTCACATATTTACTTGATCATCCTACAATCAAAATGTAATAACTTTTCCAACCTCTGAAACAGCTGTCCTTCTCAGCTCATGTTATTTAGATTTATTGGTTAATATTAACCAAGAGCCATTTAGTTAAATATTCATAGACTTAAAGGCCAGGGTTTCGCAAACTGGGATTCATTCCAGGTTATTAAAACTTAAAGTATGAATTCAATCATCATTTACTCACGGTCATGTCGTTCCAAACCGTACGACTTACTTTCATCTGTCAAAGAGAGATGTTTAATACAAAAGTGTATGTAAAGTGCAACAAAAGTCACTTTTAGAGATCTGTTTCATGATCTTTGTATCAGTGACATCAATAACCACAGATAATAGCAATTAGCAAATAGTCTCATGCTAGTATAATGTGTTATTGTTTCAAAATAATGGTTTACTTTCCTATTTTCTTTATTTGCAGTCCTGAACACTCTCCTGTTCTTTCATTATACTATATACTAGTAAATATAATTAGGATTTTCGCTAAAAGCTTTTCGTTCACTAAAACGATTGTATTGTAAGTTGTAGTTTGTATTTATAAAGAAATAGTTTATATAGTTACTAGTAAAAACACAAACAAATAAGATACTTGAAAATGGAATTACTTTTCATTAAAAAATATGATTTAAGGACAAATTACAAGTATATTTATTGAACGAAAAGTATATTTATTCTAAACTCCCTTTAGTCACTTAAACACAATAAGGAAACAAAAAAAATGTATCCAAAATTTGAAATGTACAATTTATTAATAAAACTAAATCAATAAAAAAACGATTTAATTGGTTTACCTGCATGTCATGTGACTGAGATTCCATTTCTATTCATGCATTTATCAGACGCTTTTATCCAAAGCCACTTACATTGCATTCAAGAAACACATCTGATCAGTTCTTGCTTTCCCTGGGAATCGAACCCATGACCTTGATGTTGCAAGCGCCACACTCTACTGTATGAGACACAGGAAAGTTCTTCCTCATTCAAAGACTTCAAAGTAAGCGCTTGCGTTACGCTTAAAGTTAAAGTTAGTTAAAACTTGCAGATTCATTGTTGCCACGACACGTCTTGTTATTTCAAAATGACGGTAATTACGACATGCCGTGAATTGAGCATGTGAAAATGCATAACATTACAATACAAACTTCAAACCTCATAGGGACTTATATATAATACACATAGTTATATACATAAATATTTTAGGCTGATGAAAATGCAACCTTTATAACATCTGGCCACTTTAACGCCGTTAACCTTTATATAAAAAAGGTTATGGCATTAATAGCAAATAATGATGCATTTAAAAGATAAGACTCTGGAGATGAGCTTGACCTTCAGCCTCCACTTTCCTCCGATTGCCACCGGGGTTTCAGATCACCCACAATGCAATGCGACGCCAATCCGACACGAAGTGCACACTTCACCCAGCCACGCTAATTAAAAATAAACAAAACATTTTGTTCCTCATTAAATATATATCTGTTCCGTTATATTATTGGAATGGGTTTAGAATGCCGTTTCAGACAAGAACTCTGTAATTGCACAATGCGAGCACAAACAAACGGGGCGATTCTCACTATAAATAGACGAGTTAATTAAGCCGATGAGTGTTCTGGAATCGATCAAGCGTAAGTGTGACAGATGCAGAGCAGCGTATCATGATGCACAAGCAACACATCCAGATGTGTTTGTGACGGATAGACAGTGGATGTGTGTTTGTGTATATGGTTTGATGAGTGCGACATGTGGGCTTCAGGCGCAGAGAGAGAGAGAGAGAGATTGCTGAGTAACTGATAGCTGTAATTAGTGTAACTGGAGGCTGAGGGGATGTGAGGCGCGTTCCTTCAATGTAACGTTCATTAACTCCACGCCTGCAGACTGCAGCCTATTTATCTAGACTGAAGCCTGTGAGATCATGAGAATAAGCCGTTCCAGCCACACACACATTCATTCCTTCTCGTTTCTTACATTAATGTCCTTTCCACCTGGAAGAGGAGAGGCTGTTTTAGTGAAATGGTTCAGTCGTAATTCAGCTAATTTCTCTGCTCAAAGCTCAACCGGCCCATTAAAGGAATATTCCTACTTAAAGTAGGAATCGCTCATTTCAAAATGAGATTTCAATCATCATTTACTCACTGTCATGTCGCTCCAAACCGTATGACTTACTTTCGTCTGTCGAAGAGAGATGTTTAATACAAAAGTGTCTGTAAAGTGCAACAAAAGTCACTTTTAGAGATCTGTCTCATGATCTGTGTATCAGTGACATCAATAACCACAGATAATAGCAATTAGCAAATAGTCTCATATTAATATGTAATGTAATATAATAATAATGTGTTTAAGGTGTTATTATTGTTTCAAAATTGATTTGCAGTGCTTTCTATTTTCCTTCTATTCATGCATTTATATATTGACTAGTAAATATATAAATACATTTATTTAAAAGTAAATTAAATTATAAGTATATTTAGTCTAACCTTTTTGCGCAGCATTTATATATTTATTGGTAAATATAAAAATAATTAATTTAAGGCTAAATCACAAGTATATTTACTTTTATAAAACATTAAATATATTTGTAGTTTATTTTCCATGAATTATTCATATAAATACTAAGTAGTACATTCATAATTTATTTAAAAATAGTTATTTAACGTTAATCCACTCTTTTCAGAAAATATACTTTATATTTCACTACTAGGTCGAAATATTTACCTGAATTCATTTACATATTTACAGGTAAATATTTAAACTTACTTCAATATATATAAAATATTTTATATATATATATATATTGTTTTGTATTTTAATTTATATATTATTTATTATAACTATATTTATGTATACGGTAAGTATATTTACTCCAAATGCAATTTTGTTCAGTAAATATACGTATATATTTACTAGTAAGTATGGAAATGAAGTATTGAAAGGAAAGACACTTCTAAGGGACAAGAAGAAATTATTTTTGACAGTAAATCCACAAATGCTCACCACACATGCGATCCATAAACTAAAAGAACTTAAATAAACGTCACGTTTTCATTCTGCTCTCATGTGCCTTCATATCCAGAAGAATGAGTTTCCAGATCAGTGTCTAAGTGAAGGAAAAATGTAAAACAATGTCAAATAATCGACTATCAAATGAATGTACATTTACGCTGTCAAAATCTATTATGTATTGTGTGTCTAAACGGTTCCTGCTTTCATGTATAGAACGATAGAAATGATCTTTTTACTTTTTTTCAATATAAGAACTTGTTTAATGTAATTATGTCATTTGATCATCATTGGCCAGTTGGTTATAGTGACTAAATGTTTGCACTCTGATGGTTTAATGTAAATCAGTGTTTTGTATCATGTCCTCATAATTCTCACAGAGTTGTATAAATGTGTGGAAATCATTCAAATAAACGGTTTGATTTATAGTGGTAATCTTGTTGGTCATTTATGGCCCATAAATGAGTGTCCTGCACAAGAGTACTAGTAAGTGTGCTTCATTTAGGGAACATGTATATCTTAACAAATGTATATCACAATGTTAGAAGTTACTAAACTAAATAATAAATGGCTTTAATACTATAGATAACTATCTATACTAGTTCTTTAAAGAATTTTGAGACTTAAACACTGATGTGAAGAAGCTGTAACGAAACATCAAGAACTTTGTAATCTCTCAAGAACCCTATAAAGATGAAAATGATTCTTAATAAGAAGTTTGTGTTCCAAATTCCTGAGGTTCCAAAGAACCTTCATGTTTAAAAGTGTGATTGATAATACAGTTTAATTCTGAGGTCAGCTTGACCATCCCTACCCACCTCTCTCTCTGTGTGTGTGTTTCTGTGTGTGTATGTGTGTGTTTAGGAAGGACCGTACGTGATGTTGAAGAAGAACTGGGAGATGTATGAAGGTAACGACCAGTTTGAAGGTTACTGCGTGGATCTGGCGTCCGAGATCGCCAAGCACATTGGCATCAAGTACAAGATCTCCATCGTTCCGGATGGGAAGTATGGAGCCAGGGATCCAGAGACGAAGATCTGGAACGGCATGGTTGGGGAGCTGGTGTACGGGGTGAGAAGAGTCTGTGTGCATAACATACAATACACAATATATAAATTAATGTTTGGGGTTGGTTCAATTATTTTGCTGTTGTTGAAGTCTCTTCAGCTCACCATGGATGCATTTATTGGCTTAAAAATACATTAAAAACAGTAATGTTGTGAAATATTATTCTATTATTTAAAATAGCTGTTTGAATATCGATATACTTGTGATGAAAGTTGAATTCAGTGTCTTCAGTGTCACATGATCCTCCAGAAATCATCCTAATATATGCTGTTGTTATTTGCATGTGCAAATTTATACCATTGCTGAGTATTTTCTCAAAAACACGGATTGAAATCGCCGGTGTTTCTTACATCACAAACCTGGTAACCAATCACATCAACGTGCCGACGAGCTTTTGCATATCATTAACTATTCTCTGAAGCAGGGGAGTCAAAAGAGAAAAAAAGGATATTTTTCTGCTGACATGAAAAGCCAGGTACATTTAGTAATTGTAACGGTGGTTGTGTTGTGGAACGATGAGGGCGAGGAAACCAGGGTTCAACGGAAAACTCACTTTAATTAAAAACGAAAACACAGAACGCAAAACTGGGAATAACACGGAACATTGAACCAACACACACAGGAAGCAGCTACATAGGAACATCAACAATTGACAAGGACATGGGAAAACATGAGGGTTTATATATACACATGTCATTCACTCCCCTTGTTAGTCTCATCAGGTGTTTCCCATTATCTCACACACACACACATATATATATATATAGCTGCTTCCTGTGTGTGTTGGTTTTATATATATATATATATATATATGGGATAATGGGAAACACCTGATGAGACTAACAAGGGGAGTGGCTGACATGACAGCTGACGGAAACACAATGGATCACACAGGAGGAAACAGGAAGTGACAAGACACAACATGCTTGTGACAGTAATATAGCGGGTGAATTATGTATATGATTTAAATTACGCTTTTATGATGAACTATATTCCTTTCTCCACTGACCAGTATTTCCACTTGCAGCATTTACCACAGTAAGAGTGAGAAAGGACTCATTTGCACATTCATGGCTCTGCGTATACGAAATGAGTTACATTCAAGCTATTTTAATCCATGAAGACTTTTTTTTAGGGAAAAATACTAATATGTCCTGTAAGGAGGCCAAACAGTCATAGTGAAAAAAAAAAGGAAATGACGTCCTGATCCAAAAAAAATGTATATCCATACAAACGTGGTGTTTATTAGGAAGTACCACAAATAATTACAACACTGAACAAAAATAAGTAAAAACTGTACAAAAAAGAAACAAAACAGCAACAATGTGCTAGTTAGTTTGGCTACACCCAATGGCCCAAGACTTGACACTGCTGTGAGTCCAGCAACAGACTACTAAATGGATTCAATCAAGCCTATTTATAGGGTGAAGCTCCACCTACAAGGCAATACCAATAGGAACAAACTGAAAAGTTTGTAAATCAAATTAAATAAACACTCAACACATTATAACTTAAACTCCCCAAAAGCTAATACAACAACCATTAACAGCTAAAGAATTTAACAACAAATTTAATAACAAAAAACTGTTCTTAAATGATCCCCCTCTAACCTTACTCCCAAATGGTAGCTTCCACAGGAAGTGAGGTGGCGTTTGCTTTAAGAAGTCATTTTATCTTGCTTATTGGTTTGATTGTACAAAGTGTGAACGGGGAAGTTTAACTGGAACAATGTTTATGGAAAAATAAAAGGTAACTATCACATCAATTGTGTGTTCTAAACTTTTGTTCTTGAAAAATGGTGACTTTAAACAAAACAACAACTATAACGAATTGCAAAAATAGCATAGAGAACAAACTTAGACTAAAACAAATTATATACTGCACAGGTTAACCCGTCACATGTCATAAAATATATTGACAACAGGTGACTTTACAACAAAAACTTTGCAATTGAATTAAAGTTGGAATAAAATTAAATATAAATATTGAATGCAAAAACTCAAATTTAAACTTAACTGTAATAATTGCGCTTAATAAGTACTAAATTAAATAAAAGCACGTAACAACGCACTATAATGGAAATTGAAAATACAACGAATACAAAACATTATTAAAACTATAAATAATCCCAAAATAACACAGATTAAAAAAGCATTTCACACGCTGATAAATCGAAGAAGCCGATTAGTACAATCATGTTTGCTCAGATTGTTTGCAGATAACTATTGACTTATTTAAGTCAATTTGCATCTTTAATTTTCCACCAAGAAGTCAGAACACAAAATAGCAAAAGAAATTAGCCAGAGGAAGAAATTGGTTTCCATTGGCTAATTTCATTATGTTAATCCTCAGCCTGAAGCAGGAGCGTCTGCTGTTTGGCCAGAATGTAAGGTGTGTTTGTTGTCGGGGATGGACACGGTGTTTGTTTGAACTGTCAGAGCTTAAGGCGTTTCTCTTCTGAACGCAGCCAGAAGTATTAACACCATTATTCAGCACGCAAGTACATAAAATCAGTCACTCGTACGTCCCTTCTCTGACATCTCGCTGCTACTCCAACAGCGAAAGGCAAATGCTCCTGCCGACGAGTGTTAATGAGCTCAGGGAGAGTACAGATGCACATCTTTCTGCCCCATTAAACAACCTGCTCTTCACCAATGCACACTCTCATCCGCCGAAACGCACTCCGAAGAGCTCCACGAGAGGGTTGCAAACGTAAAAATGGCACTCAAAATCTCCACAGAAAGATTTATAGATTTAACGATAACGTATAAAGTTTCACGAGAGAGCAGATGGTGTTCAACGACATTATTAGAAGCTCGCTGGGTCAACTGCCGCATTCTGCTCTCAAATATTTCTGTGTAATGACCACTAAACTGTATATTTCACCATCGGCACTGACTAGCCAGGCCTAGTTTCATAGTTCATGCTAGTTTTTCCTTTGATTATACAATCAAGTCTGCCGACAACAGGACAAACGAACGAGTGAAGGAACGCTCGCTTTGACACTTTGTTTCTGTCTGCATATATAATTGTTGTTTTTAGGTGCAAAAAACATTAACATTTGATGTGAACCTCAAGGAAAATACAGAAAAATGCATGTCATGACCTCTTTAAATGCACAGTTCCCGAAGAAACACTACTCACCCTATCATTTTGAAGCAAGACCAAAAACAAACTTCACTGATATCAGGGTATATGAATGTGCTACAAACTCCACAGCCAGTCATATTCATTCAAAAAGTTGCATAAGAAATGACCCACAAAACAGTCTGGGTTTTATTACATCATCGTCTGAGGAGTAGTTCATTCATTTCCTCATAAAAGACATTAAGTAAACTGCTTTCAGCAGCATAATCTATAGTGCCATAACAAAGGAAAGTATATTGTCCCTACAGTCTGCAGCGAATATGATCAAATAAAGTCTGGCACTGAGAAATAATGCATAATTGAAATAATTGTTTTCTTCTCTGGCTGCACACAAAAACAAACATACAGTGCAAACAGTGTAGAAGGATTCACACATAAATAGGTTTTTTTCGCCCGAGTTACGACAAAATGATCGAGATGCGAAAAAACACTCCGTTTTGTTTTGAAATTCGCGCTGATTTTGGTTCGGGTTGAAAGAAGGCTACAGTTTGTCCGGTCAGAACAATGATGTCTCACTCAGGGAATAATCCAAAACTGGTATTTATTAAAGGTGCATAGATGTGTGGTTACGCATGATCGATAAAATCTCAACGACTGGCACTAATTCCCTGTATTTCACTCAAACTATATATACAATCTTCAGCCGATCTCTTTTACCTTAATCATCCGTCAGCTCTCTCAGATGGAAAGTTTTGGAATAGTCCATTTAGCGCTGAATGACAGGGATGGCTGGAATAGTCCATGTAAGAAGGGGAACACTTTTTACAATCCTGCTCTCCTATTGGTCAGCATTGTGCCTAGTTAACATAAACCTTTTTCTAATCACTCACCATGGATGTGAAGATTGTTGCTGAAGTCAAAAGGAAGAAGAGGATGCTTTACATTGCATTGATAAGGGAGATAATTGAGAAGTATGGAGCTGGGATTTGCTTCATCCCATGCTAAAGGTGGTGTTTTTGTAAGGCTTGGAACGGATTAGGCAATTAACATGTAAAAGCCTGACCGACTTTCTAAAAGATCGACTTACTAAGCCAACCTCGGAACGGATTAATTTTTTAATTCCGGGTTCTACTGTATATATTTTTATGTGCCTTCTGGGATATCACATTAAAAACAATGCTGGACTGAAATGCCAAGATTATTTCTGAAAATGTGCATAAAAAACTCTGTGCTCAATTGAGGCGGAAACACTTGCACATAAACTACAATGGAAACATTTACCATATAGTTCAATGAGCAACAGAAACTTTAGGGGAGTTTGCCTCAACAGAGGATTCTGATTGGATAACTGGACTAGCCAATTACATTGCAGCACCTCAGATGTTGAAGTCAGTCATCAGAATGATTTGGTTTGATTTGGTCTCACATTATTGCAGATCGTCTATAGTTTATGATAGAGGAAAAAAGAGCCGGAGTTTCAGCAACTTCCATTTTTATTACAGATATTTTGTATCAATTTCTTGAACACATGGGATGGAAACACTGCTTTATTCGCCATATTATTTTTGCGATATTCCAATTTTGTGCGCATGTTAAATTCTCAACTTTAAACGGAAATGATTCATGAATCAGTCAGTGCAGTTAATGAACTTACATTCATTTAATGACCTATTATGGTTTTTTTTCTATTTACATTCTATAGATCTATAGTGTAAAATGTACATTCATTTAATGACTGGAAATATATACAAATGTTGCTTTGCATATTACAGTTTACAAAAATCTGGAACACACAAACTTGCAACATTAACCGTTATTTGATCCTTTTTTAGATTTTTGTACGACATGATAATCTAAAAGCTGGAGGTTTTGGTTCAAGGCTTAAAACTCCTCATTAAAGAATTTTTGCAACGCAGCTTTAGAAAATAAATAGGAAATACATTTTCAGAAGCAAGGCCGCTGAAAAAGCATCTTTCTTTCTTTCTCTCTCCCTCCCCCTCACTCTCTCCCTCTCTCTCTTTCTCTCTCCCTCACTCTCTCTCTCTCTCTCTCTCTCTCTCTCTCAGTAGTAAGAATGTCACACACAATGTCACACACAACAGAGTCATGCTTTACAGGGCATGCGAATTCAGAAATGACTCACATGAAATTACACGAGCCAAATCTAGTCTTCAGCTCCAGCTTGTGAAAATGCAGAAAATGTTAATTATGAGCTTTGGGATCCTTAAGGGATTGTTAGAAGAAGAAGAAAAAATAATACAGTACAGCATTTTTGAATAAACCCTGCTCAGTGTCAGACTGTGTATCGACCGCTCGCGTCTGGAGGCGCAGACGTGCTTCGCAGGTTTTGAGTCGCAGGATCCGTTGCCAGAAGCCTCTAATTAAATCTAGCAGCGAAACGACTCCTTGTATTCCTACAGGCAACAGGAGGGCCTAAACATTCCCTGCTTCCTCCGTGACCTTTCACTGGTATTAAATCACAGAGCCAGTGTAAATATTGCTCAAGTCCATCAGATGCCCAAGAGCCTCCATTCATTGACAAAACCATCTCCATCTACAGCCGCGTGGATCCAGGCCTCTTATACACTCGCTTCACTGCTGTAAAGTGATATAAAAATGATGCTCTAATTTTGTACAGAAGGTACTTTATCATCTAGGCTCCTTAAAGGCAGGAAGAGTGGGAAGTAATGAGCGTGTTTGGACACACAAGTAGCGACAGTTCACCGTTTTTTTGTGTGATATTTTCCCACTTAAAGCACTTTTACATTTAACAACCCGACTCTCTCGGCCGTAGAGCTGATATTACCAGGTGTTCACCGCAATACAGGATTCTTGAGGTTCTGATGACCTTAAAGTTTAATGGTTCAGACAGAAACATCTTTTTTTGATCAGTCGGTGTCTCTGCGTAAGTGGGGAAATTGCTGCTTTCATTCTACGGTTTTAAAGTCTCTCTTGCGCTGGTTTTGGTTCTGTAACTAAGTCTTAGCCTAACACTGTTAAAAAGTCTGAAGTCAGTCAGTAATTACTATTTTTAATTGATCAACAGTGACAGTAAAGACATTTTTAAATTTTACAAAAGATTCTATTTCAAATTAATGCTTTTTTGTACGGGTTACCAAAAACAAATCCTGAAAATATATAAAACCAGCAAAAACTGTCAACATTGATGAAATAGATTTTAAGGAGTACCTGATAGATCAAAGCCCGTGTTAAACGTCGGCTGGCACGGTTGGACAGTTCTGCATCACCAAAGTTTAGCATTTGCTTCCGTTTTTAAGCCTTGCCAATTGAAATATTCAAGTGCAAGAAGCAGCGAAAGAGAACTCAGTTTAACAGTGTGAGAAGTTTTGTTTGTGCACAGAGAAAGCTGCATCTCAGACAGCGTGAAAATGCAAAATTGAGCTCTCTTTCACGCTTGAAAGGACATTTTCATGCAACAATGTCAAAAAATGCTAGTAAACAGTCAGTTACGACTTAAGTGAGCATAAACAGTTGAGAAAGAAATGCATGTGTAATGATCTGTGCAGCTCTGAAAGGGTCGTGAAACCCCGTTTCAGCATCAGCAAAAACAAACGCTCTCGGTTTGAAGCGCCGTTCACAGGAAATCAATGCGTGCAGTTAACAATAATCAAGCAAGGCGTCTTCTCATAGGATAAGCACACGCAGACTCATTAATAATCATGAGTCATCGCCGTATTATACCATAAGAAAGACGAGCTTAAACTCTGAAGGGGGTCGCAAAATATTCCTCATAATTTGATTATTTTATGTTATTTTATTACCGACCATTTATAACAGTATTTGACATTTATATGAGTTAGGCTAGTAGTTTTTTGGTGTTACAGCCTTTATTTACTGAAGTTGTAAGTAAAAAAACTAAACCTAAAACTAGACCTATTTTATTTTATTTATTTAAAATTTAAAAAAAATTGTGCTTTGTTGAGTGAAAATTCTTGCAGATCAAGTAAAAGTCTTCAAACTACGGGCCGGACCGGAACAGTAGAAAAAATACTCTTCATTGATCCCTGCCTGAAATAAATTACATTGTTAAATATATTAAAATAGAAATCAATTATTTGAAACTGAAAGAATATTTCACAATATTGCTGTTTTTACTATATTTTAATTTAATAAATACAAATGTATGTTGCACAACAAATACAAATGGGTGTGCGTGTGGATGTGTGAGTGTATACGTGTGTGTGTGTGTGCGTGCGTGAGTGTGCGTGTGTATGTGTCTAAGTGTGAGTGTGCGTGTGGATGTGTGAGTGTATACGTGTGTGTGTGTGTGAGTATGCGTGTGTATATGCGCGTGTGTGTGTGTGTATGTGTCTAAGTGTGAGTGTGCGTGTGGATGTGTGAGTGTGTGAGTGTGTGTGTGTGTGTGTGTGAGTATGCATGTGTATATGCGTGTGTGTGTGTGTGTGTGTGTGTGTCTAAGTGTGAGTGTGTGTGTGTGTGTCTGTATGTTTGAGTGTAAGTGTGTGTACATTCAAAATCAATGGGGTCCGATGTTGTTAAAACATCTTCTGTTGCGTTTTAAACATCTATCCCTTTAAATGTTCGCCTCCATCCCATAACAAAATGCCTATCTCGTTACAACCATATTTTTTTCTCCAGTTATTTACAACTAAAAGTACTCAAACATGACTTCACTAAATAAACATTCACTTCTGCAGCTTCATTCAATAAACAATCTGAACGCAAACAACGTATTCTGACCATATGAACACGTTCCTTCTCCCACAGAAAGCGGAAATCGCTGTGGCCCCTTTAACAATCACTCACGTTCCTTCTCCCACAGAAAGCGGAAATCGCTGTGGCCCCTTTAACAATCACTCTGGTCCGGGAGGAGGTGATCGATTTCTCCAAGCCCTTCATGAGTCTGGGCATCTCCATCATGATCAAGAAGCCGCAGAAGTCCAAACCTGGCGTCTTCTCCTTCCTGGACCCGCTGGCCTACGAGATCTGGATGTGCATCGTGTTCGCCTACATCGGCGTGAGCGTGGTGCTCTTCCTGGTCAGCCGCTTCAGCCCGTACGAGTGGCACACCGAGGAGCCCGAGGAAGGCTCCGACGGTCCGCCCAGTGACCAGCCCCCCAACGAGTTCGGCATCTTCAACAGTCTCTGGTTCTCTTTGGGCGCGTTCATGCAGCAGGGATGCGACTTCACACCGCGGTAAGAGACACGAGTGATCAGCATTCACATTCATGCATTTATCAGCTGCTTTTATCCATTGCATTCAAGAAACACATTGATATTCTAATCGGTTCTTGCTTTCCCTGAGAATCGAACCCATGACCTTGGCGTTGCAAGCACTACACTCTCTACTGATTGAGACACAGGAAAGGTTAGCAGAATTACACACCCACTAGAGTTGCAGTCATAATCGAAATGTAACCAACAATAGCAATAAAGGCTTCGATTGAAGCCGTGGACACAACAGACGTTGAGCATACGATATTTCTACAGACACGGCAATAGTTGCTCAATAACGTCACATTCTGCGCTCCATGCAGTCCGCTTTACTGCTAAGTATTGTATTTGTTTAATTCTCTAAAAGGTATGCGTTTGTCAATCCTCTATTGGTCACACATCTATAATAATATAAATGAGGATTATTGTGATCAAACAGATAAATTGTCCAAATTGTGCAGCCGTACAAACAAGCACAGCAAACCTGGAGCTTTTTCCCCCTTAAATACTAGTGATATTTATTGTTTTGTTTCGTTTTATTTAGTAATAATACTATTACTAACACTAATAATAAAAAATTGTGTCACCATACAAGAAAGCACAGTAAACCTGGAGTTTAAAAATCATAAGTTTTGTTGAAATGCACTTTAACACTAATCAATGAGTCGCGTCTGATGTGATCAGGGTGAGAACCGAAAGAGTCTGGAGGAGAACAACAGCGTTGAAAACAAGCGCATATGCTTCATGTAGCACTTTCTTAAATTGTGGCCCATTATCTGCAATTTTTCACAGGATTTTTGGGTGCTTATGAAACTGTCAAGGGAGGGAGTGTGTGATCGCGTCAGTGCGGCTGCTACGTTCAGCCGCTGACTATCTCAGCTGCCCTAATGGCCGCATCTGCTCTTTGTAAATGAGTACAGTAGATGTGTTCAGACAGTGATGCTTACATCTGATTGTACACACAGAGCGGAGATTTTTCAACACTATAAGGTAGAAACGTTCAGCTCTGCAGAAAACAGTAGTCATCTAGCTCAGTTCAGTTCCAGTTCTGTTCTCATCCAATAGTGTCAGTGAAGTCGGTTCAATAATATCACTGAATATTAAGTGTCTTTTATCTCTTTCGCCACCAGGGTTTTTTTTTCTTCTTTTGCTAGTCAGCACTGTACAATATTTTATGTTTTTTGCGGGTAAGTTTCATAAAAGAAAGCAGCATTTTTAACAAAAATCTGGGAGAATCGAAGACTGCAACGTGCATCAGTAATGCTTGTATTGCTTGTTTCTGCTTCTTTTTTTCATGTGCTTTGATCTTGAGACCCTGCACTCTTTCAGATTTCACATGGAAAGGCGGAACATTGTGTCAATGGTGGGAAAGCGTTGTTCTATAAATGATGGGAACAAACGGCAATAGTGGGAAAGCGTTGATTTTTAAATAACAGAAATTCAGTCAATGGCGGGAAAGCATTATCTCAAATTTTGGAAAATGGTTAATTCATAAAAGATGGAAAATTCTGTCAATGGCACGAAAGAATTTAGTCAAATTTCGGAAAATTAGTGGATTCACAAATGATGGAAAATTCAGTTAAAAGGTGGAAAATATTGTTTCGCAAAAAATGAAATTCAGTCAATGGCGGGAAAGGATTGTGTTAAATATCGGAAAATTTGTTGATTCATAAATGACGAAAAATTCAGTTGAAAGGTGGAAAATATTGTTTCGCAAAAAATGAAAATTCAGTCAATGGCGGGAAAGGATTGTCAAATTTCGGAAAAAAGTTGATTCATAAATGATGGAAATTCAGTTAAAAGGTGGAAAAATATTGTTTCGTAAAAAAAAAAAAACTGAAAATTAATTCAATGGCGGGAAAGGATTTTGTAAAAAATATCGGAAAATAGTTGATTCATAAATGATGGAAAATTCCGTTAATGGTGGAAAAACATTGTTTCGTAACAAGCTGAATATTCAGTCAATGGCGGGAAAGCATTTGGTCAAATTTTGGAAAATGGTTGATTCATTAAAAACAGTAAATTCTGCGGGAAAGAATTAAAGGTCTGTCAGAGCGCTCATGAAAAGCTCCCATAGGCATGATCCTGAGTTATGCAGACAGCAGTTATCTCCCGGTCTGAAGGGGAAGGTGGATAATTCCTTCGCTCTTGTCTGTGCTGCCCTAAGCGTTCCCAAGAAGCCGAGCCACACAATTAAAGTTGGACTTTGCTGTCCGCGTCCAGGAAGAAACCTTAGGCTCACCGTCTCCGCTTCCTTCAAGACAAACATTAAACTTTCATCCCTGCAGCTGCATGGCAGAAAAATCACACTTTATTTTTAGAATATTTATAAGAATATAGCATTTTATTATTGATAGCTGGAGAATGCGGCACAATGAAAAATTGATGTCCGGGGAAAGAGGCCGCTGAACTGCACAAATTACTAGAATCTGCCCAAAAAAACAGAAACAGAAAGAGAAAGAGTGGCGAGTGGGTGAAGTTGTGAATGTGATCTTACTGTTGTTCTACTATAACAACACTTTCACACCTTTTCTTATGAAAGATTTATGTCGCACTTTTGCGGCTCGGGGTGTGTTGTAACGCAGAGCTTAAACCTCACAGAAGCTAGCGGTTCCTGCTAAACGCCGCTGCTTTCTAAGGCTGTTTTCACCTGCAGAGCACACACAGATCACCAGCCTGCCATCCAGGGGATTTCCGGGAGGTTAATGGTGTCAGAGGCGTTCAGATTCTCAGAAATGGGGCGCTGGCATTAGCATTAGCCTGGTCAGCAGCTCTGCGCATTAAAGGACATTACTGATCCACACTTCTACACAGAAACCCCTTTAGCACACACGCACACACATTTTCTTCTTCCTTCTCGTATATTAACCATGAAACATACAAAGGGACAGAACTATTTTTAAATGAATGCACTCTCGATTCACATTTCATAATATAAATGAATGAATACTATGGCACTAATACAGATAAACTCAAGTTGAAATCACTATTAACTGCATCTTCCTTTTTTATTACTATAAGAAAACATCAACAACTGTGTGTATATATATATATATATATATATATATATATATATATATATATATATATACACACACACACACACATCTCATTACTAGAAATACATAAATGTAACATTTTATTTTAGTTTCCTATTTATTTTATTCAAATCATTTAGTTGATTAACTTGATGTAGTAAAATAGTAATATAATACAATTGTCAGGGCTTTGTGTAGGAGGAGGATGATGATGATGATGATGATGATGGTACCGAGGCACAGGGAATAAACTGAAATCTCTTTTAATAAGAAAACTCAAATGAACACTTGTAAACAGTCAAATGGAAAGAGACACGGGCGGAAAAACACAACTCCAAACATACACGTCGATGGACAAGAACTGAAGGAAACACAGGGTTTAGATACACAAGGGCAGAATGAGGGAATGAGGAACAGGTGATGAGACTAATGAGGTGATTGATGACGAGACAGGAGGAAAGAGAAACACTGGGAGAAGACGGGAGGAACCAGGAAGAAAACAGAGACACGACTGACACGTAACAACAAGATAAGAATTATTTAATGATTTGAAAATGTATCATATAATATTAATTCATATAGAATTTTATATATATATATATATATATATTCTTTGCTAAAATATCTTTAGATTTTGTTTCCTTCCAAAAATAAACAAATAAACTGATTTAATTTTTTTTTAAATACATTAAATTTACTTTAAAGTAAATAGAAACCAATAACATTTAAACATGTAGGCTTAAGTTAAGTATAATTAATATATCCTTTATTTAATGTAATAATTATATATATATATATATATATATATATATATACACATGCATACATACACACACTTTAATACCCATTAAAACTCTTGACCTGTGAGTAAATTAAATTATGTTTCTAGCTTTAAATGCAGGTGAATTTTTTTTATTAATGATTTTAGAAACATGTAAATAATACATCATTATTAACAATTTGATTGCAGTGTATAAAGTCAACTTTATCTGCAAACCTGTCGCACTGAAAAATGTCACATTATAGACAAATGCAATGTAAATAATGTTTCATGTTGCACACGCGCATTTTGTAAGTGTCATTTTACGCAGACGTCCACAAAACAATCAAGGGAACGTGTCTTTGTAAATAGCAGCTGCAGCAAATTGATTCTCCATTATCAAATCTCACAGTGAGTGAACATGCAAAGAGGCAGAACTATTTGCCCTTCAATTTCATTTGCTCTCGGTTTCTGCCCTCTCTCTCTCTCTCTCTCTCTCTCTCTCCCTGTGTGTCTCCAGCTCGTTTTCTCTCACTGACATCAGGATATTCCATCAATATCTCCCGCTGCAGTTTGAATTGGGCTGTCAGTCAGGCAGACAGAGAGAGAATTGCTCACCTCTTCTTGGACAAATGACATTTTTTTGCCTTGGTTTGAAAAAAAAATTCTTTCAGTAACAAGTCGCACTTTACTTGAAGCTTCTAATCCATTACAGACAAATATATAAGGCATGAGATACAGAGTTATATTAAAGAGCATGATTTTGCCCATTTAATAATTGCAAATGATATTTGAAAAAAAAAAACGGTTGACAATTTGACGACAATTTTTTGTTTTGAAAAAAAAAGTGTCTATTCACACATTTTAATAATATAAAACACACAATCAACACTCAATATAATGTGTTTTTAATGCATTATTCTCTTTAACAGTGAGAACAGGAATATTTAAGTATTATATTGTCTTCAATAAAAATAATAGTTCTAGATGCTGAGCGTAATTTTAAATGATCATTTTTTAATAATTACAGATATTACGTTAAACTTCAAAAGATATAATGCAGATATAATACTATATATCTTATAGTCACTTTATAATGCCCGTAAAAAAAGATTACTTGAAATAAAATATACTTTAACTGAAATAAAATAAGGTATTAAAATTAAACCCGTTTTATAAATTAATCAAAATGTATGTATAAAATATGTAGGACTTGCAACTATTGATTATTTTGATAATCGATTAATCTGTCAATTATTGATATAATGCATTAAAACACAATCAACTCCCAGTTTAATGTGATTTAAAGCATTATACTCTTAAAAAATATGCCTTATGGTGTGTGTGTGTGTGTGGGTGAGAGAGAGACGCATCCTGACAGGTGTGTAACCTCTGTGCGAGTGTGTGTTCGCCCTTCTCTGCTCAGCAGAAGCTGAAGGAGGCGTGACTGAAGTGCAGATGATTCACTGAACGCATGAATGCAATGCATTTCCACCTGCCATCTCTTAGTTTGTGTTTATGCATACTAAAAGATACATTTTTTAGTGATCATGGCAGTAGTAATTCATCAAATGATGCAGATGGGCATTATAACCGGTCATAACATAAGATTTATGGATTTGAATTGCATTTGCATGACACCGTTTTAACAAACTAACCAATAAACGTAACATGACGCATTTTTGATCCAATCATGCATAAACAAAACAGCAAAGAATTCTGCAATCAAGCCATGGCAGAGTTTAACTATATGCATAATATTATGCACTATTTGATTTTATTTAAATAATCATAATTTCAAAATGCATTCATTTAAATTGCTTAGAATCAGCATTAATCTATTGACTGAAATGTATTCATTTATAAACTAAATGAACATGGTTGAAATGTGGCGAGATGTGGATCAAGCAATATTCAATTAGTTAAAATATAAATATATAAGTGTGGATTAAAAAACATTTAGTTTATTAGTACTATTACAGAAATCTTACCGCTTTCATTTATGTATGACTGACAATGCATTGCATTAAATTAATGAGTTTGTTTATGCTGCAACTAGTGCTGTCAAATTGATTAATTGTATCTAACATAAAAGTTTGCGTTTACATAATTTATGTGTGTAGACTGACCCACACAACACACATGCATATACAGTATACACACAGATATAGATAGATGTGTGTGTTTGAGTGTGTGAGTGAGTGCGTTTAAGAGTGTGTGTATGTGATTGAGAATGTGTGAGTGAGTGTGTGTGTGTATGTGAGTGTGTATGTGTTTGAGAGTGTGTGTGTGAGAGTGTGTGTGCGTTTATGTGTTAGATGCAATTAATTGATTTGACCGTACTAGTCGAGTTTTTTTTATATGCAATTTAAATATATGAATCATAAACTCAAGCCTGATTGTTTTTGTATTGTTATGGCATACTTTTGGAACATGAAAGATGCTGAACACCGAATTCCAGTGTTTCTGATCGTAGTTGTCTGCTGGAAATCCAAGCGCTCTAAACCGTCCCGATGGGAAACTGCGGCTCAATAAATCTGTCCTGCACAATCACCTGATCTGCATAAACTCCGTCACTGAATCAGATGCGAAGACAATGCAAACCGCGACAACAAACGACGCCGTATAATTGGATTTCCACAAAAATATGAAGTCGGAACAGTTGATGGTTGCACAGCGAGGATTACAGCGCTGCTTTATGACCTCTGATGGCACACACTCACACTCCGCATCAGCTGTGCTGGAGACGCTCATAAATAAACACAATCACACAAAGACTGTATTATCAGCTCATCCACAGCCTCTCAACCCAGAGAGAGAGAGAGAGACTGTGAGAGAGAGAGAGACTGAGAGAGAGAGAGAGAGAGACTTTTTTTTTTTTTGACTTTTAGTCTTTCTTTATTTGAACAATAATCATTAATTTACAGGTTAAACAGGATTATTTTTATAAATATATATAAAAATACATAAATACCAATTTAAAATTCTCACACATTAATTTGTAAAAAACCATCCTCCAAATAACATACGACATCATTAAAACACCAAATAAATTTAAAAGTATCAAGGTCTCCCACCATTTTATAATATGCAAACTCTACAGTAATGCGTGCAGAAATCAAACCTCTTAAAGTCATCACAACATCAGTAGAAACACCTCCATTCATCTTTGCTTTTCTTGTTAACCACACCGCTAGCTTCGCTTGACCATATAAAAAATTGATTAACACATCTATTTCTCTGTTTTGGGACTTATATTTCGGACCATAAATAAAAACATTTAAAGAAAATGTTAAATTCATATTTGTGCTCCATTCCTCCAACAATAAAAACATTGGCTTCAATCTGTCACATTGCAAAAATAAATGATACACATCTTCAGACTCTGAACAAAAGGGACATTCATCTGTTACCGTAGGATCAATATGTGACCGATGTCTATTAGTGGTTATTATACCGTGTATGATCCGCCATTGGAGGTCACCAGTTCTCTTGTCAACAGGACGTTTATATAATGTCCTCCAGCTACCTTTAGGGGATATGTCAAATCCCTCTACCTCTTGCCATTTAGAGTCTAAAATACATTTTAATGATTCAAAATGTATTACTTTTATACAAGTGTAGTACAATGCTTTCTTTCCAGCATCAATGAACAGATTAAGTTCTGGAGTTTTAAAAGTCAACAACTTTCCCTCCTCCTCTGGCCACGTCTCCACAGCTGCCCTGACCTCTGACCTGGGAAACTCAACCATCTCATTAACACAACCTTGTTTTGTTTTCTCTTCCATCAACTCTGTGAATCTTGATGGTAAAACAGATAAAAACTCAGTCCTTAATCGTTCTGCAGTGCGGAGTGATTTAATGCCAAGTTTGGCTGCAAGATCTTTTGAGGACAACCAGTCACTCTTATTCCAGAGATGAGAGATTTTTGTAAGCTTGGCTTTCACCATAGCTGTCTGCATTGAGCTGGAGTTCAAGACGGTCATTGGGAATAAAGGATTAAGCAGAAGAGGCTCCTCTGTAATCCACGGTCCAGTTATAGTTCCTTGTTCACGAACAGTTCTCAACACTCTCCATGATTTCAGAACTGATTTGTAAAAAGGAGTTAGTTCAACCAATTCCACATCTTTTAAGTTCATTAAGAACAAGTGTCGGTCCAGTCCCAGCCGTCCTCCTCTCCTCAAGAGACCACAAGCCACATCAGCCCAACTCACATCATCTCCGTACAAGAGTCTCTGGGCAGCTTGAAGTCTGAAAGCAGCAACCCGGCATCCTATGTGGATCAGGCCTTGCCCCCCTTCATGAAGAGGCAGGTAGAGCACAGCAGGCTTCAGCCAATGCTGACCTGTCCAAAAAAACTCAACAAGGCGTCTCTGAATGTCCTTAATGAGGGCAGCAGGGGGATCCAATACAGCCATCTTATGCCACAGAGCCGAGGCAACCAGATTATTGGCTATTAAAACCCTTCCTCTGTAGGACAGTTGTGGAATGATCCATTTCCAGTTCGATAGTCTTAAACAGACTTTTTCCAGAAGTCCTTCCCAGTTCTTCTTCTTGAATGTCTCTGAACCTAAAAACACTCCTAAAAACTTAAAACCATCTTTTTTCCATTGAACATTATTAGGCAGCTGTGGGACCTTTGACCTCTCTGACCCGCACCATAATGCCTCACTTTTTGACCAATTTATTTTTGCTGATGATGCTCCTCCATAACATTTAATGTGTTCTAAAACCACTTTTACATCGTCATCGTTCCTAATTATTATAGTTACATCATCAGCATAAGCAGATAGTTTCACATCATTTAAATTATTTGACCCCTCAATATGTAAACCGGTCAGCTGTTCTCTTAATTTGCACAGCAGAGGTTCGATTACAAGACTGTAGAGTTGCCCAGAAAGGGGGCATCCTTGTCTAATGCCCCTCTTTACTTTAATGGGAACACTCAAAGCACCAGCAACTTTGACCATACATTCAGCATCATTATACAATAAATTAACCCATGAAATAAAACCATCTCCAAAACCAAAAACCTTAAGTAAATCAAACAAATAATCATGGTCAACGCGGTCGAACGCTTTCTCTTGATCAAGAGATATCAACCCTAAATCACTTTCATCAAACATTGCATAATCAATTATATCTCTTATCAAAAATAAATTGTCCTTAATACATCGCCCCTTTACACAGTAGGATTGCTCTTTCACGATCAGAACACTCATATAATCATTTAGTTTGCAAGCAATACATTTTGAGAATATTTTATAATCTGTGCACATCAAAGCAACGGGTCGCCAGTTCTTCAAACAATACAAATCGCCTTTTTTAGGCAACAGGGATAAAACTGCTCTATTGCAGCTCCGGGGTAAAGACCCGGTCTCAATCGAACTTAAAAGCATCTCAAAATAATCCTCTCCAATCACATGCCAGAAACACTTATAAAAATCAGACGGAAGACCATCTAGTCCGGGAGCTTTCTCTGACGAAAGGCCTTTCACAGCTTTTGTTACTTCTTCAAATGTTATTGGTAAATCAATGATCTCCTTTTGCTCCACAGTCAGTTTCTTTAAACATGAAAATAGTTCATCTTTACATTTAGAATCTGTGACATCAGCATTATACAAATCAGAATAAAAATCAACAGCAATTTTTCTCATTTCATTGGAGTCATAAGTAACAACACCTTCATCATTTCTCAAACCCACCATCAAGTTTCCATGATTGGACTTTCGTTCTAAATTAAAAAAGAATTTTGTGGGTCCATCAATGTCTTTGTTTTGAATAAAACGTGCCCTAACAAGGGCAGCTTTCGCTTTACCGTGCAGTAAAGAGTTTAGCTGATTCTTTTTCTCTGAGAGACAAGTTTCCAGATCAAATTCGCTCCTCTCCATCATTTTCTCCTCTATCTCAGAGATTTCGTTCTCCAGATCTTCAATCCTGGTCCTTAATACTCTTTTAGAGTACGATGAATATTGTTGACAAAATACTCTAATTTGCACTTTTCCAATGTCCCACCATTGTTTAATATTACTATAATTTACTTTTTGGTTTTGCCATGTTTCCCAAAATAATTTAAAATTCTCACAAAAAACATGGTCTTGTAAAAGCTTGTTATTAAAATACCAACACAAACTCATTTTTCTTTCCTTTAAAATAAAGTCCATTGATATCATCTTATGATCGGAGATTATATTGGGAACAATACTAACCTCACCCGCTCTATTTCTTGAATCACACTGAATATAAAATCTATCCAGTCTCGCCGCATGAACTCTGCCATCTGTGATCTTTACCCAAGTGTATTGTTTGAGTAATGGATTATTACTTCTCCAAATGTCATCAAGATTTAGACTTTTAACCACATTAGACAGAGCAAGTGTTGATTTATGGTGAGGTTCCTCAGCATTTCTATCCATATTAAAATTCAAAGTACAGTTCCAGTCTCCGGCCATTATGATCACATCTCCTGGATTAAGAGCTTTTAAAACACGACCCAACTTCTCAAACAGAAGAACTCTTTCTGCTCCACTATTAGGGGCATACATGTTAACGAAAAGAAAATTAAAATTACATATTTCAGCTCTAACTAAAAGTAATCTTCCAGGCTCTACATCATATTTGGACAGGATTTTTACTTTTAACATGGGATTAAATAAGATGGCGACTCCTGCGCTAACGTTAGATCCATGACTTAAAACACACTCTCCCTTCCACCACAATCCCAACTCACACTCATTACTTATGTCACTGTGGGTTTCTTGGAGAAAACTTACTACTATATTCTTAACATTAAAATACTCAGACACTAACATCTGCTTTTTCTTATCCCTCAAGCCATTCACATTTAGAGAGCCCATCCTAAGATACTCCATGAGAAAGAGAGAATAGAAAGAACAGCAGGAGAAAAGGAAAGATAGACATAGATACATGTATAAAGCCATGATATTTATTTAGCTTTTCCTCGTTTTTTCAAACTATTTTTATCCTGCCTGATCGCCGTTATATACTTTTTAAGTCTGTACCGTTTCTGTTGTGATAGCACAGTATTATTGTAGGTTTTTCGAGCCCACACTACAGATGCAACAAACTTTTCCTTGTCAGGGAAAAAATCTCCAATATCTATCTTTCTCCCTTTGGTCTCATCCAGAAAAGCATTTATCTGCTCTACAGAATACAAATCATCGGCTTCGCATAGATCTAAAATATCCGACAGACTCTCATCATCCTGACTCTGTGTCATAATATCAGAGGCAACATCCTCCTCCTCCTCCTCCTCCCTGCTCACACACTCCACACCACTGACACAAAGGCCTCCATGAGGAACTGCACAATGCTCTTCTGCAACTCCAGTCTCATTTTCACTACAAACACTAACCTTTTTATTAT
>JAWRVZ010000646.1:65000-77500 GCA_037043235.1 Rhodeus uyekii
GCGTGATTCTCTGGGAAGAAATTATAAAGAGAAGTTTGTCACATTTCTCACTGAAAACAAGTAAAACATTTACATTCATGCATTCATCAGACGCTTTTATCCAAAGCAACTCGCATTGCATTCAAGAAACATTGAAACTCTAATAAGTTCTTGCTTTCCCTGGGAATCGAACCCATGACCTTGATGTTGCAAGCACTGCTCTCTACTGTTAGACACACAGGAAAAGTGAGAGGTAATAGAAGCAGAAAGAAAAGCAATGAGAGGTAATGCACAATAGTTTGTCCTCATAAGTAGTCAGAGTGACCAAGAAAGTACTTGGAGCAAGAATATAATAAACAGATGGTTTAGTTTCTATTGAGAGGATCAATGGGAAACGCTGTACTTTGGCTTGGCACTCGATTGGGCATTTCTACACACAGTTTATCATCATCTCAGCGTCTGTGAAGAAACTCTTCCGTCCCCTGCAGCGCACAGCCATATAAAACGCATTTGCTTGGTATTTTAAGGTAATTAAATCTTACCACGGCTTTTCGACGAATGTGTGTGTTCTGCCGTCGTGACCGCGGGTCAGCGTAGCGTGTGTGTGTTTCAGCAGAGTCTGTGAAGTGAGCGAATGACTTGTTTTTAATGAGATCTCGGATTATTTTTGAACACTGCAATTTTTCCTGGATTTACTGCAGGTCTTATGAGTTTGTAATGAGTGTTCAGTCACTTCTTGAAACAGTGTAATCTAATATTACCGTCATGTGAAGAGCAGAGAACGTCTAAAACAACAAAGACAAATGTGCAAAATGAAATCAAACACATCTCATGTACATTTATCTTTGTGCGCTGAAAAAAAAACACTTTCAGTCAGAAATCGCTAGTATATTTCACAAACAACAATGGCAAGTGACTGGATTAAACATGACGTTTTGAAGCAACATGACATTTGTGAAATATACGCTTTAACTTTAATAAATCCTTTTCGCTGTGAGCAGCATTCGTCTTTAAACAGTAGAATCGCATTGAATATGTCTGTCTTGTGCAGAGTTGCAAAAGCAATGTTTGCATGTCATTTTTTACGAGAACGCTCTAAGTAAATGTGCACTGGTGCAATCAGTCTCTGCACCACTTCTAAATTGACGACTGTGTGTCAACAACTGGAAATAGCAGATTATAGATGAGATGTTTCATGCGGCGTAATGTGGATATTGTCTTCAGAAGAGAGTAATCAGATACACAGGCTAAAATGCTAACATTAGCTTTCCTGTGTCTCTAACAGTAGAGAGTGGTGCTTGCAACATCAAGGTAATTGGTTCCATCCCAGGGAAAGCAAGAACTGATTAGAAGTAAAAAATAATTAATAAAAATTCACTTTAACACGTTAAAAATAGATCATTAACGCAGCAGCCATTTCCCCAGTCATATTGTCAAGTCCTCCTCCAATTCAATCCCCAAAGGACAACTCAAATTTTGACTAATCACTTTTTATTTTCTTGACTTTGTCAGGTGAATTTTCTTAGTCTTTCTCAGCCTTTATTAGGTTGTAAACCTTTAAAAGATAGAAACAAGTTACAATTTTAACAAGCCATGTCAAATTTTAACATTTAACAGAATTTTAACCGTTACATTTTTCAAACTCAAAATGAAATGAACAGAAACTAATTTAAACAGAAAAACAAATGAAGTCAATGCTGCAATGTGTTTCTAAACTAAACAGTAGTTAAACATACTTTACACAGCACTTCAAACACAATGAAATTAAATAAACATTGCACAGACCATTGGCGTCTTTGGGCTTGAATCTTGGAGTGGACTTGGTGTCTCTTCTCTCTGGTATCTTTTTTCTGAATGAATGAGAACCTCCATGTTTTCTCAATCAGTGGAAATTACTAATCAGCGGGTGTACTGCTGATTTGCTGATGCACTCTGGGAATTGTAGTTCTTAAATCCCATTTCTGAGATTTAGCTCAACACATATCATTAAGTTGGCTAGCGACTTACTAAATAACATTAAATCTTGCAAGCGACTTGCTAAATAACGCTAAATCTGCATAGTGACTTGCTAAATAACACTACATCTCGCTAGTGACTTGCTAAATAGCACTACATCTCGCTAGTGACTTGCTAAATAACGCTAACCCTAACCCTAACCCTAACTTGCTGAAAAACGCTAAATCTCACTACTGAATTGATAAATAATGTTAAATCTGGCTAATGACTTTGCTAAATAGCGTTAAATCTTGCTAGCGACTTGCAAAAAAATGTTAAATCCTGCTAGCAACATGCTAATTTACGTTAATTCTCACTAGCGACTTGCCAATTATTGTTAAATCTCACTAACGACATGTTAAATTACGTTAAACCTCGCTAGGAACATGATAATTCTCGTTAACGACTTGTTAATTATCGCTAAATCTCGCTAGCGACATACAAATTCACTCTAAATCTTGCTAACGACATGCTAATTCATGTGAAATCTTGCTAGCGACATGCTAATTAATGTGAAATCTTGCTAGCGACATGCTAATTCATACAAAATCTTTTAAAACGTTTAAACTTTCAAAACTTTTCAAGCTTGAAGATTTTACAACTAAAATGCTAACATTAGCTTTCCTGTAGCTCAACCAGTATAGAGCATTGGTGTTTACAACATCAAGGTCATGGGTTCGATTCCCAGGGAAAGCAAGAACTGATTAGAATGTCAATGTGTTTCTTGAATGCAATGCAAGTCACTTTAGATAAAAGTGTCTGATAAATGCATCATTTCTCTGATTGGCTGCATCATCACTCTGTCTCCTCTCCACCAATAAGCTGGTGTGTGGTGAGCGTTCTGGCGCAATATGGCTGCCGTCGCATCATCCAGGTGGATGCTGCACTCTAGTGGTGGTTGAGGAGATTCCCCCTTCCATGTAAAGCGACTTTGAGAGACTTTGATAAAGCGCTATATAAATGTAATGAATTATTATTTATTAAATGAATGTAAGTGTAAAACTCCACAGTATCAAATCCATTGTGTTTACTCTGCATCTACACTGCCAGTCATGTGACAGAATGATGCGTTTGAATCTCAGTCTAAATGCGTGTTTGATTGTATGTTCTCTGTGTCTCTCAGGTCTCTGTCTGGGCGTATAGTTGGAGGAGTTTGGTGGTTTTTCACTCTCATCATCATCTCGTCCTACACGGCAAACCTGGCCGCCTTCCTGACCGTGGAGAGAATGGTGTCGCCGATCGAGAGTGCAGAAGACCTCGCCAAACAGACGGAAATCGCCTACGGAACTCTTGATTCTGGTTCCACCAAAGAGTTCTTTAGGGTGAGAGAACAATATTCATGCTTCTTCAGATTTACATGGAAGATTCATTCTAGGGAAGGATGCTATATAGCGTATAGCTTTACTGCTAACAAAATTAATGTGTTAACTAACACAAATCATTTTTTCACTTTAACACGTAAAAAATAGACAATTACCACAATTAACACGGCATCCATTTCCCAGTCATTTCATTTAGTTGACTAGCGACTTGCTAAATAACGCTAAATCTCGCTAGCGACTTGCTAAATAACGTTAAATTTTACTAGCGACTTGTTAAATAACGTTAAATCTCGCTAGCGACTTGCTAATTATCGCTAAATCTCGCTAGCAACATGGTAATTCAAGCTAATTCTCGCTAGCGACACGCAAATTCATGTTAAATCTTGCTAGCAACATGCTAATTAATACAAATTCTTTTAAAACGTCTAAACTTTCAAAACTTTTCAAGCTTGAAGATTTTACAACTAATTTAAACTTTCAGGTTAGGCTCTCAAGCCAACTTCAAAGTTTGTTTACAAACTTTACCCATCTAGTTACATTATATGATTATATGATCATGCTCATGCTCTCTTTTAAGTCGTTCAACCGCAATAAGACACAAAAGAGAACTATGAATCTCCTCTCTGTGTGACACACACACACTCTCGTGCGCACAGACAAACAGACAAAAACAAACAAAAAGTTTGTTCTTTGCGGCTCCCGCAGGTTCGTTTGTTCGCGGCTCCCGCGGGTTCGTTCGTTCGCGGCTCCCGCGGGTTCGTTCGTTCGCGGCTCCCGCGGGTTCGTTCGTTCGCGGGTTCGTTCGTTCGCGACTCCCCGTCTCCCATGTTCACTGTGGATTATCACTTTGTTTGTTTTCTGCACTATTATAATAAATTCACTCATTTGCACTTGAATCCTTGCTTAGGATGCACATTAGGTTGGATCAAAGCCAAAAGTCCAGACTGACATACACATTAAAGTTCAGTAACATAATCCAAAGAGTATAAGAGCTAAACCCAATTTACTCACAAAATGATAGAGGGAGAAAGACAGAGAGGTGGAGAGAGAGACGGGTAACGTGAGAGAGAATGAATGGTGTGTTCATTAATGAACTGATCCGCTCCGTCTCCCTGTCGTCACACACAGATGGTGAGATGCTACACATCTCCATGAGAAAACATTCATTTTCTTCGTCTCGCTGGCATTCGCTTTCCACCAACCTGTCTCGCTCTCTCCGCCATATTTTCTCATTCTCTCTGCGATAATCTATCACACAGAGTCTGGACTAACACGCCTCACCTTCTTGTCTCATTCTCCCTCACAACTCTCTCTCATTTCCACTCTTTCCGCCATATTTTCTCATTCTTTCTATTGATCTAGTCAAAGACCGGTCAAATGTTTTTTGTATTTTGTATTACTTCAGCCCAGCTTTACACAAAATCAGGATAATATCTCATCACTTATCAATATATATTATCTTACATTTTCATTCATGCATTTATCAGATGCTTTTATCATTGCATTCAAGAAACAAATTGATATTCTAATCAGTTCTTGATTTCCCTGGGAATCAAACCCTGACCTTGATGTTGCAAGCGCTGCTCTCACTGTTAGACACACAAGAAATAATATATATCCATTTTTATATAAGGAGCTGTGCGATTTGAGACAGTTTACAGTTTTCGTGACAGTATAAGATCCCAGTAACTGTCTCACTGTCTCTGCAGGGCAGCGCTGATATGCTGGAGAGAAGCGTTTGATCAGTA
The DNA here is from genome assembly GCA_037043235.1 of Rhodeus uyekii. Lineage (NCBI taxonomy): Eukaryota > Metazoa > Chordata > Actinopteri > Cypriniformes > Acheilognathidae > Rhodeus > Rhodeus uyekii. The sequence continues at coordinate 70,045 of JAWRVZ010000646.1, forward strand.
ACCCGGGGAATGAGTAAATGTCAGGCGTCCCGTTGTGTTTGGACTAACACGCGAGTTTGTTTGTCATTTGTGTCTGAGCGCAGGTTTGTCGAGGTTGCTGCTTATTCGTCAGCATGTGAGATGTTGTGTTTTGGAGTGTTACGGCACAACAGCGCTTCGCTCCAGACTGGACGTGACACACATTATTATGGGCTGGCTGTCCGTCACGGTCCGCTGCTATTCTCTCACACACTGGACCTCGCGGCTGAGCCTGTGTATAAAACAGCCACAAATGATCGAGTACAAGACACACTGGGACACCAGCACGTCAGATACAATATCTCTCACAGGAATAACACTTTTCAGCCGTATTAGACCCATCCGTCTGTTTTCAAGCAAAGCCTAACAAAAACAAGATCTGGTTTCATATCACAGCATGTCAGTGAACACAAAATTAATCAATTGTGCACTACCGTTCCCTTTTTTTTAAAACAGCTGTTTTATACTGATATAATATTACACTGTTTTACTGTATTTATCATCTAATAAATTCAGCTTTAATCACAGGAATAAATGACACTTTACTATATATTCACATAGAAAACAGCTGTTTTACACTGATATAATATTACACTGTTTTACTGTATTTATCATCTAATAAATTCAGCTTTAATCACAGGAATAAATGACACTTTACTATATATTCACACAGAAAACAGCTGTTTTATACTGATATAATATTATACTGTTTTACTGTATTTATTATCTAATAAATTCAGCTTTAATCACAGGAATAAATGACACTTTACTATATATTCACACAGAAAACAGCTGTTTTATACTGATATAATATTACACTGTTTTACTGTATTATCTAATAAATTCAGCTTTAATCACAGGAATAAATGACACTTTACTATATATTCACATAGAAAACAGCTGTCTTATACTGATATAATATTATACTGTTTTACTGTATTTATTATCTAATAAATTCAGCTTTAATCACAGGAATAAATGACACTTTACTATATATTCACATAGAAAACAGCTGTTTTACACTGATATAATATTACACTGTTTTACTGTATTTATCATCTAATAAATTCAGCTTTAATCACAGGAATAAATGACACTTTACTATATATTCACATAGAAAACAGCTGTTTTACACTGATATAATATTACACTGTTTTACTGTATTTATCATCTAATAAATTCAGCTTTAATCACAGGAATAAATGACACTTTACTATATATTCACATAGAAAACAGCTGTTTTACACTGATATAATATTACACTGTTTTACTGTATTTATCATCTAATAAATTCAGCTTTAATCACAGGAATAAATGACACTTTACTATATATTCACACAGAAAACAGCTGTTTTATACTGATATAATATTATACTGTTTTACTGTATTTATTATCTAATAAATTCAGCTTTAATCACAGGAATAAATGACACTTTACTATATATTCACACAGAAAACAGCTGTTTTATACTGATATAATATTACACTGTTTTACTGTATTATCTAATAAATTCAGCTTTAATCACAGGAATAAATGACACTTTACTATATATTCACATAGAAAACAGCTGTCTTATACTGATATAATATTATACTGTTTTACTGTATTTATTATCTAATAAATTCAGCTTTAATCACAGGAATAAATGACACTTTACTATATATTCACATAGAAAACAGCTGTTTTACACTGATATAATATTACACTGTTTTACTGTATTTATCATCTAATAAATTCAGCTTTAATCACAGGAATAAATGACACTTTACTATATATTCACATAGAAAACAGCTGTTTTACACTGATATAATATTACACTGTTTTACTGTATTTATCATCTAATAAATTCAGCTTTAATAACAGGAATAAATGACACTTTACTATATATTCACATTGAAAACAGCTGTTTTACACTGATATAATATTATACTGTTTTACTGTATTTATCATCTAATAAATTCAGCTTTAATAACAGGAATAAATTATATTTTACAGTATATTATAGTAAAAAGTAATAAAAAAAAAAACTTTTTTTTTTCTTCTGCATTTTTGAGCAAGTAAATGCAGACTTTTATCGTTTATATTTGACCATTTATTAGACTCCAGTCTATGCTCTCCTACTTTTTACATCATAAAATAATTTCAGGTCAAAATAAAATTGCATGTACATTTATCATGAAATAAAATATACAGTGAGGAGGATAAAACGACTTTAAATGTTCACTAATGGAGTCTGATTGTCATGTGGTGGAAACCTTTGGTTCGGCGCATCTTTCTTGAGATATAAACAAAACTTGTTCAGATTTATTTGACTTCCCTGCTAAAAATACATATATGTTTACATTTTCTTTACTTTCATAATTTTTTCCACTTCTACAATAATCTGCCACGTGTCTCTTTAAAAAGAGACCTTTTCTCTTCTCATTTTCTCTTTTTCTTTAAAAAGAGACCCTTGTGCTCTAAAGCACTGTTTCTCAACCAGTGGGTCGCGAGACTTTTACTGTGTTCTCATATTTTCGAATTTCGAATGTCTAATCATTATTGTCCTACTTTCTAATGCTATTTCTAAACCGTCCTATCACAATAATTTATCACTGCAGCGAACGGCTCTTATTGGACAAGGTCCTACTCTCTTTACGTAAGCGGTTTACTCCGTTTCTTGGTAACGATGGCGCAATTGCATCTGACGGCAGCCTGCAACTTGCTTTTCGCCAGATTCAAACCAGACACAAATACCCAGAACTCACAGATCGTGCAACGAAGTTTCTTCTGCCATTTAGCACTACCTATCTTTGCTAGCCTGGATTTTCGACAGTGACCGCAACGAAAACAAAAGGCAGGAATAGACTGACAACTTCTAGTTTGAGTGCGACACTACGAGTGGCCCTTTCCCAATTCCACCGCGTCTGGATATCATCGTTTCAGAGCGGCAGTCTCAAATGTCACATTAACGTGTGAAAACGTGAGTGAAAATAAATAAATCAGTTCGTTTCATAGTCTGCCTAATTTTTGAAAAAGTGTTTTGTGAATTTAATTATGAGCACACACAGTATAGGTCTAACGAACTATTTCATTATTTTTCATTACTTATTATTTACTATTTTTATTTATTTATTTCTAGCCTTAGTGGGTCGTAGGACTGTCATACAAAAAAAAAGTGGGTCGCAATAGGCAAAAGGTTGAGAAACCCTGCTCTAAAGTATTCAAGATTTAAATTTCCAAAAACGGGTTAACGAGTTAAGAGTTTAAATATTCTTTCAGATAGTTGGCATTTGACCACAATGATCTTAATCCATTGTTCTACTTGAAGACATTTTTTTGTGCTTGATTTGATTTCTCTAGAGGTCAAAGATTGCGGTGTATGAAAAAATGTGGAGTTACATGAAGTCGGCCGAGCCCACCGTCTTCACCAAGACGACGGCCGAGGGCGTGGCGCGCGTGCGCAAGTCCAAGGGCAAATACGCCTTCCTGCTGGAGTCCACGATGAACGAGTACACGGAGCAGAGGAAGCCCTGCGACACCATGAAGGTCGGAGGGAATCTGGACTCCAAGGGCTACGGGGTGGCCACGCCCAAAGGATCGCAGCTAAGGTGGGTGGAGCTCTATAACAACCCACCAATCACAGAGCTGTTATAGTGCTCCACCCACCCTGCTGTGCTTCTCTCTTTTCTTCTGTCTTTCTCTCAGTCCTCTCTGTGATGCAGTGATGTTTTGTGGTCACATATACAGTTGCTGTCTTTAATCTAACAGAAGTGGGAAAATACTAAAACACTACTAATATGTATATATTTGTGCTATCAACTTTTATAAAAATGTTTTTTATATATATATACATACATATATAGAGATTAATTGCGTCTAACATAAAATTTTGTGTCTACATGTGATTAATCGCGATTAATCGACTTGATAACACAAATATATAAACATTCATATTTATTATTCAAAACTTACAACTTTAATCATAAAACTAAGCATTTAAATATTATCTTATTTAGATATATTATTGGCAGATATGGAGTGATGACTGATATTTATATGCACTTTCGTCTGTTATGAAGATTTACATTACAGGCATCAGAACTGACTTTTTTTCCATATAAATATCAGCATTTGCAACAAACTGCATATTTTTGCTCAACAAATATAACATATATGCAAAAAAAGTTTGTCTGAATGTTCAATAAATTAAAAAAGTCAAGGTTTACAGCATTAAACGCAATTCCTGATCGAAAAACAACCTGTTTAATTTAATAACTTTAAGTCACTACTGTTATTGCTTTATAAATGGATCTCAGGGAGAAACTAAAATAAAAAATTATATGACCTCTTTAAACACAATGACAAAACACAATAAAAAGTGTACTAGTTTGCTCAGAAAGTGTTTATATAATTTTTATTTTTTAAACTTCTTAGAGACAAAAGCTCCTGTATCCCACAAGATATCACAGCTTGAGCTCTCACAGACAGTGCTGTGTGTGTGTGTGTGTGTGTGTGTGTGTGTGTGTGTGTGTGTGTGTGTGTGTGTGTGTGTGTGTGTGTGTGTGTGTGTGTGTGTGTGTGTGCGCACGAGCGAGTGAGTGAGTGAGTGAGTGAGTGAGTGTGTGTGTGTGTGTGTGTAATTGTGTTCTTCCTCCACAGAACCAGCGCTCAGGTAAACATTGCACTCTTCCAGTCCGTTTCTCTCTGACATGTCTCATTTTGCTCATTTCTCTTCATCAAGCCTGTTGCCTGTCTAAGTCCTTCATGAATTATTGTCTTACTGTTTCTGCATAAATATAAGCACATTATAAGCACATTTTTACCATGCCATCTTCTGGATATGTTTCTTAAAGACCACATAAAATCAAAATTAACTTCCAAAAAGAAAAGTCCTGTTTTTGAACATTACACAATTATATATTATTATACATAATGCCGTTCAAATGTTTGGGGCAAAATGTTATATAGTAAAGTGTCATTTATTCCTGTGTAATATTATATCAGTGTAAAACAGCTGTTTTCTATGTGAATATATAGTAAAGTGTCATTTATTCCTGTGATTAAAGCTGAATTTATTAGATGATAAATACAGTAAAACAGTGTAATATTATATCAGTGTAAAACAGCTGTTTTCTATGTGACTATATAGTAAAGTGTCATTTATTCCTGTGATTAAAGCTGAATTTATTAGATGATAAATACAGTAAAACAGTGTAATATTATATCAGTGTAAACAGCTGTTTTCTATGTGACTATATAGTAAAGTGTCATTTATTCCTGTGATTAAAGCTGAATTTATTAGTTGATAAATACAGGAAAACAGTGTAATATTATATCAGTGTAAAACAGCTGTTTTCTATGTGAATATATAGTAAAGTGTCATTTATTCCTGTGATTAAAGTTGTATTTTCAGCATCATTACTCCAGTCTTCAGTGTCACATGATCTTCACAAATCATTCTAATATGATGATCAATAAACATTTATGATTATTATCAATCTTGAAAATAGTTAATATTTTTATGGAAGCTGTGATACATTTTATATTTCAGGATTCGTTTATGAATATAAAGTTCAAAAGAACAGCATTTATTTGAAATCGACTATTTTGTAAAATTATAAATGTTTTTACTGTCACTTTTGATCAATTTAATGCAATCTAGCATTAATTTTAATTCTAGCAAGTATTAATTTCTTTAAAAAAATCTAAATGACCAAACATTTGAACTGTAGTGTATTTTGTGCATATACAACATATATATATTGTATATGTGCATAGATGAAAAATATTTTAATTAACAATTACGATTAGTCTATTAAATAGTCTTTTGGAAGTTAAATGTGTTGCACGTGTCGTTTCATGTTGTCTTTGAATGGTTGGACACGTCCTTTTATGATGTATGTAATCTGAAATGATTATCACTGTGTGTTTTGATCAGTGGTCAGTTTTTGGCCTGTGTGGAGATTCAGTTCTGCCTGACCACCTGAGCACGGATCGATCCACAGGGTGAAAGAATGATTGTAATAGCCTCCGTATGTTATCAGCAAACTAATATCAGCACTGTGACCTTTGACCCCAACGCTTAAGCTCTCCAGGAAAAATATAAACATGCTGCTTTTGATTACAGACGTCTTCCATCTACAGCACAAAAACACAGAGCTGTAAGTGCTTGTGTCGTTCTAAACCGGATGACACTTATAGACAGAATCTCTTGCTGTCTCAGTCCTGAAATATCACATATATATACGGGCAAATTCTTTAAAGTGCCTCTGCTATGTCGTTATGCCTATTAAGTTGAAAGGCTCCTAATTTAGTTTTGGAGTCTGCTACAATAGCCGTACAATGCAAGAAAGAAAAACACTTTATTTTTCTCATAATATCATTGCAGCATCAGCTCTTTTCTCTCAGTGTCTGAAACGCTTGCTTTGAAGATTCAGTCTCTCTAAACTCCTCCTTTCTGAGAGCCGCTCTGCTCTGATTGGTCAGAAGCCAAACGCTCATTAGCATATGTGATTGTCAGTGATACGAACAGTAAGGATGGCGTGGGTTTTACCGTCTCGATCTCATCAAAGTGGATTTGCAGCAGAAACAGCGTCTTCTTCTCCACATGAACGACAGCAACCAAACTCTTCCAGTCTCAGACACAACGACAGTGATGGAGGAGAAAGCAGACGCTGTTCCCCGACAGCCAATCACAACCACAGGCTGGCCTTATGCAAATGAGCTACAAACCTACGTACAGTTTGTTCGACAGGAAGAGAGACTGGAGTTCCTGACGACTCGTTTCATTTCACAATCACTTCTTTCTTTTGGGAGACAAAAAAACTCCATTGATCTGACCTTTGACCTTTGAAACTTTACATTCATAAACAGCTCTAATACTCACTGAATGAAAGGCATAACAGGGGCACTTTAACATATTCATTTGCTCAAAGAAAGAAAGAACGCACGGTTTTTAAAAACTTACTTCTGTAAACCTGCGACGTGAAACCCAGAGATTCATTGAAGGACGCTGAATCTCCACACAGAGCTGAAAGATAAACAATACATGTGAATATTATATACTTCCTGCTATTTGTTTAAACAGCATATGAAACATGCAGTATGTATGATGAAAAAAATGTTTTGTATTCATATGGTAACATCCAAAACAACAATATTTGAATATTATGTTGCACCGATGAAAGGTGCACTGAAAAAAAAAGTTGCTGCCTTAAATCTTTAAGAACAACATCAAATCTTAATTGACACTATTTACTTTCTATGGAACAAATCCAGTCCTGCTCTACATTTTTAATTGTTTCACAAATCATAATTACATTGTGGTAGTGAAATTTAAGGTAACAATTGCACTTTTTCACTGTGCGGCATAAATGGTGTTTCATGTCATTGTCAGTATTTCTCATTTCATCATCAAATGCTGTGCTTGTGGAAACACTGAGGATGTTCCTCTCT
>JAWRVZ010000646.1:82500-107500 GCA_037043235.1 Rhodeus uyekii
ACCATCTTCTTGGCTAAAAGATGGTACCATTTTGAAAGACGTGAAAAACACATAGTGGCTGCTATCCGGTCCTGAAGTAAACAAGACAGCATTGAACAAGTTGCATCAATAATCATATATTTTGCATTGTATTAACCTATTAAAACGTTTTTCATGTCATTACATTGTTCAAAGCATAACAATGTAATAAATAAAATAAAATAAAATATTCCTTTCAAAAGTTATTCTTATGATCATCAAGACACAACTTTTATTAAGAAATAAAAATACGTGAATGAACTTGCATTGGATAACATGGTGTTAAAACTAACCCGCTGTCTGTTAAAACGAGCCCCGCTCACGGGGTAAGAAGTCACATTTTACTCCTTGCGCTTTTGCCGATACTGCGCAGAAACTGTAGATCCGACGAACATCAAACCAGTGCTCATTTGTAGGAGAGGCTTATATGTTGTTTGTATAAAAATATGGTTTGTCTAACCCTATTACTTTGTTTATTATTTGGCTAAAACCAAAAAGTGTTACGTTTGTCCCCACGCTCCCCTAAAACATATATTTGCTGTACATTACAATCTTTTTTTCACTATCCCATCTGTTTTCTCAAACGTGCGCGTACATAATGAGGACATTAGGGCTGTGCAATTTATCAGAATTATTAAAATATTGCGGCTTGTGAGAATTTGAATGATTTTTTTTTTTATGGGCTACTTTAAAAAGTTGAGAAAAGTTTTAGGTTGACTCACGTGTGACTCGCTTGATGATAAAACTTATTTTAGAGGTGCTGAAAACAACTCATTGCTGATCTCACACACACACAAACAACCAACCACTCACACTCACTCACACACACAACACACACATGCACGCATGCACAAACACACACACACAAACAATCACTCACATACACATAAACACACACATGTGTGTTGCACATGCACAGAAAGCCGTCTCTCAGACAGTGAGCGGAGAGCGGGGCACAACATAACACTTTTTGGTTTTAGCCAAAGTAATAGGGTTAGACAAACCATATTTTTATACAAACAACACACAAGCCTCTCCAACAAATGAGCACTGGTTTGATGTTCGTCGGACCTGCAGTTTCTGCGCAGTATCACCAAAAGCGCAAGGAGTGAAATGTGACAACTTACCCTGTGAGCGGGGCAGAATGAAACACTTTTACAAAAAGCTGTCCTGGTTTTCCAAATATTGACATTAACCATGAAGTTGTTTATTAAAAAGTTAAACAGTAATGCACTAAACGTTAACTTACAGAAGAAAGTCAAAAATAACGAAACATTACTGTAATATCAGCATTAACATGTGCCTGGCATGAAACACGTCTCATTTTACTGCAAAAACAACAAGATTTGGAAAACATTTGAATATGACATGATAGTAATTGTAACAACAAATAACAAACAATTAGGCCTATATATGCACTACTCGACAACATTTTTTGAATAATCAGGTCTGTTTTAATTTGCCCCACTCTCGTTCAGTTCTCGTTCACAGCTTGTTGCACTCATACGGTCAGATACGCACACAGTTGTGTAGTGTTCATGTAAACAGTCCTTCAGTGACACAACAGAGATCGGATGCGTGTCGACAGGATCCATGCAGACGAGTACAGTAAACCTGCTGTCTGACAAACAACAAGAATCACTCACTGTGTATATTTCATCTATTTTACAGTTTCTGTATTGTTTCTTACTGAAATGCTGCTTTTAAATAGCTTAAATATAATTTTCAGTTTTTAAATGTAAATGTTATATTTAACTTTAATTCAAATTGATTTTACACACTTAAAGCATTACCATATTGAACAGCGCATTATTTAACAAGTGATAGAATATTGCATTTTTCTTCAATATCGTGCAGCCCTATTGAAAACGCTTTATAACCTGCATGTATTCAACTCTGTCTGAATGAAACGATCGTTTGTTTGCCCTTTGACCCGTCGGGTTGATACTGTAATCAGGGTTTGATAAGGCAGGATCACCAAACAACAGATTACAGTCTGAATGAAACGATGGTTTGAGTGCCACACGTTTGTTAGTGAAGTTCAGCCCAGACTTAAACTAAAAGAAAACAGGTTTGCCTAAAAGAAAATGTGTGCATTGAATTCATTCGGTCGCATTTGACAATCACTGAACTTTTGCCATGAAATCACTCTGCTTGTTATTATTTTATTACATATTATTTTTGTTGTTGTTGAAATGATTAGTTTCATGTTTTAGAAAACTGATCAGCATGGAAGCCTGTTTCTGCCATTGAATAAAAAAAAAAGCTAATTGAAACTTTTTCTTTTTCTTCAAAATTGCGAGTCTATATCTAATTTATAGTTTATATCTCGACGTTATAACTCACAATTGCGAGTCTATAACACACAAATCCGAGAGACAGAGTCAGAGTTGTGAGATTTTTGTTCGGTGGCAGAAACACAAATATTTTCCCATACTTTTCCAGACCTGAAACTTCCTCAAATTAAACTCCATACTTTCCCAAAACTACGTAGGAACCCTGCGTACACGACACTTTCATGACATCATAATAGAGCTTACATGAGTTAATAAAAGCGGACAGCTAATTAGAGAGAATATCGCACCATTAGAGGAAGAACAGTGGGCAATTTTACTCTAATAATATTCACTCAATTAGTCGGCAGAAACCCATTATATGGCTGTCGAACATAATTTCATGCCATCTTATATCAAAAAATGTATTTTTGAAAAATATTGGAAATAATTGTAATATTAAAATCATTTTAATAATTTGATTTAGCCAATGCATGTTGAGCATTCATCTATATTTTTCAATGCATTTGAAGCATTTTATAGAACTATACCAAAGAAGAAGGACTAGGCTAAACCTCCATGGCTCATATTTGAAATCTAAATGCCAATGGATATCGATCAATGGCACCAGTAATTAAAGCTGTTAAATGAAGAGTTGATTGATTATCTGCCATCTGAGTCTCCGTCGCGCCACCTCTTGCATCCCTAACTCCGTCTTTTCTCCCTCCTTCTTCCCCGGCTTCCAGGACAAGAGCTCGCAGGCGCTGAGCCTCAGCAACGTGGCGGGAGTTTTCTACATCCTGGTGGGCGGCCTGGGTCTGGCCATGCTGGTGGCCCTGGTCGAGTTTTGCTATAAGTCCCGCGCCGAGGCCAAGAAACTGAAGGTGGAATCGGCCGAACTGAATTTTAGCCCCGCTCCCAGCCCAACGCACAGTGTGCAGAACTTAGCGACTTATAGAGAGGGATACAACGTGTACGGCTCTGACGCAGTAAAGATATAGGGGTAGGACAGACGGTCTGCTTGCGGTCGCAGGGGTTCGGCCTGACCCTCGTCTGTCTATAGCTGCAGCAGACGTCCGCTCATGTTGTGACCGCTTCCCATCCTTCAGTTTACAAACTTTCCTTTCCTTACGTTCCTTCTTGGTTTGTTCACTTCTGAAAGAGATCCTTTCATTTCTGTCGCTTGTCGTTCCTTTGTTTGTTTTTTGGAGTTGCCTTGACTAGAACATGTTGGGACTGCATTGGTTTGGTCTTCCTGGCTGCAGTTGCTGGTGTTTTGCACTGTTGGCTTTCTGTTTCAGACACCTGCATTAAAGCAACCGGCACAAGATGACAAACACACAACACACACACACATGGACAAACCTGCCATATTAGCATCTCAAATGATTGCCAAACCAAACGTCTTAGCATACAACCTTCAAACACTTTATAAAGGAATGCTGCTTATTTACTTCTGATTCAGAGATGCTCTATAGATAAAGCTTTCTGCTGTTGACCAGCAGTTCTCAGCTGGTGGCGTTTGATGGACTAAAGCAAAACTAAATGCAAAAAAATCAACAATCTTCATATTAAATCAACCACCTTTTCAAAAACTCATTTGAAATCAATGAACTGTTTAACCCTTGCATTGTGTTAAAAAGTCTTAGGGAGAGATTGACCCAGGTTTAAATGAACCATGTGAGGTGATTTACTAAGGTTTTTGACATTTACTGGTATTTGAGCCATTATTTATGCCAATTTGCGTGCTGAACTTTGCACTCTCACACTAATTTGCCCTTAATCTGGCCCTTTAGTGTGATATATATATATGTATTTGGATTCAATATAATTGACCAAAAATCACACTATAAAAAAAAGAAGAAAACTTTTTAAAACTGTACTAAACACCACATTTTTTTCACAAAACTATCCATTTTATAAACTGTATTTTAACACTTTTGTCAAATGGACATGTAAGAAAAAGCACTTATTCTGTGTGCTTTCAAGCTGATAATAATGCCATAAAAGCAGTGTCAATTTCTTTGGATAAAAGCATCTGCTTAATGTATAAATGTAAAGTTAAGAAACTGGCATAAGAAAACACATCAAAACATCTTACATCCAGGAAATACACGGGTCAAATTGACCCGCCAACGTCAATCGTAATATAAATTTCACATGCACCTTTTACAACACAATCAGAGTTCGGAAACTTTGCATGTACATAATCCTAAAAGCGAAAAGTCACAAAATATCGAGAAAAAATCGAGTATTTCAGACAATTATTGAACATAATATAAGGGTTAAAAATAATAAACAATTCTGATGGTGTGTTAAGTCTCATAGCAAAACCAGTTGAGATCTGCTGCTGCGAAAGTTTATTTGGTACGAGTAGGGCATTATAGATCAAACGGCCGTTGGTTTAATGATGTTTGGTTGCGTTTCACTTTCTTTTGCTGTTAGTGACATCAGCAAACCAATCTATAATGCTGTACTGATACTGAATAACGTGACGTACGAGTCTGACCTCTAAACCCCTGCTCATAAAACATCAGCAGTATGAACATATAAAGTGTTGACCGTTACTCGACATGGTACAAACTACCGTACACCCCTAGAATTAGCGGAAACACGAGCGAAGGGCTGCATGCTTGCGTTAGAAATGCAGATGTCTAGCCATGTTGTACATTTTGAGATGTTTTCTGTATTTGTTTGTGGCGGCCTTGAGCTTTTCTCCGTTCTGTCGCTGTGAATGTGTTGAGTGGTTCCTTTGTGATGTCACTGTGTCATTTGCATATTGTTTGCCCCTCCCAGAGAGTTCCACATATTCTGACTCCGCCTCTCGTCCCGCCCCCTTCTCTAGCTCACCTTCTCGGAAGCCATGAGAAACAAGGCCCGCTTGTCAATCACGGGCAGCCTGGGGGAAAATGGGCGTGTCCTGACGCCAGACTGCCCTAAGGCTGTGCGCTCTGGCCCCTCCTTCCGACATGGCCCCGCCCTCGCCGTGGTGTCCTCCGACCTCCCATAGAAACCAAAAACTCACCTTGTGCCTTAAACCAGCTTACCCCTCTACCGAAGTTCAGATTCACGCAACCACGGGGGCGAGCCACGACGTTGCCGGCTTGCGCGACAGACCTGGAAAAGAAACTCACAACAACTCACACTCTTTTAGCCCTCGGAAAAGACAAAGTTCGAGTCGGGACGGGACGTTTTGACATTGTCGTGCATCAAGGATCCATGATGCCTTATCCTGAAGCCTAACTTTGAGGTCAAACATCATCGCGTAAGAGCCGAAGAATCGCGTAGAAGACCAGTAAACTGTAAATGTAAAGACATTAGCTGCGCTTCCGTGTTTAGCCGTCCATCATCAGCAAAACTGCATTAGACGTATTAACTCACTTGAGCGCAAAACATGGTCCACAAACACTAGCTGTATTTACTGAACCCTATGTAGATATTCTCTCAGGAGCCACGAAGGGGGACGACGTTCAACATCTTTCCTCATCTCCACGGGATTTCTTCAAGAAGCCACTGGGAGCCGCTTGCTTTTTGGACTGAAATGTAAATAGACCAGTAGTAAAACCTGAACACGATTCTTTTATAAAGCATCTTAGGTAATAACTCATTGCAATAATGACTATAGGGAGACCTGACTTGTAATTAAGAGATCTTTTATAAACACACAGTATTATATATCCAGAAACAAATCTATGTAATCGAGGGACATCTGAACTAAAGCAGCTCAGTTGTGTGAGGCCACGGCATCTGTTCTGTTAACAGCTGTTTTGATAACCGATGTAACGCAGTGTGTACGTGTCTTTGTCCTTAATGAATGTCCACGCATTTCACACGTCGCACAAACACACACGAGTGTATGTGAACGCCGCACCGCACCGCACACCGGGATCGCGCCGACCCCTGATTCTCACCTTTGGTGTTTGGTTTTGTTTTAGCGTTCTTTTGTTTTTCTCTTTGTACCCACCAATTAAAATAAAACTGGAGCATTTATAGAATAAATGAACATCTTTTTCCTTTTCATTCATTAAATAAGCAAACGTAAATGCAATGCAATAACCCTGTTTTACAAAATTACAGTTTTAAGATTACTTGCATACAACAACGTCTTTAAAGGAACAGTTCACCACAAATATAATTTATTGTGATTGATTTTCCTTCTTCTTCTGTGGAACACATCAAAAATATGTATATATACACTGACTGGCGGAAAATAAAAGCCGCTGTTTGGATTTAAATAGGGAAACGCTTAAGAGTCTGATTGAATCATGATTGCTGTGATTATGTTTCTAGCTAGTTATTTGTTTGGCATCAGTTCTTCTAACCCTCATTGATGTACTCAATGTATGAAGACACATCATGGCCATATTCCAGGATGAAAATGTTAAGATTCATCAGCTCAAACTGTGAAAGAATGGTTGAGATGATGGAAACAACATCCCAACATGCATCGATTGTTGGTCCAGATCTTGTATCGTCAATGCAAGAGTCCAGCTCTCTGTAAAGTCTCCTCTCGGCACATCACAGAGACTATAAATGAATTAAAGTTCTGGATTCATGTGTGAAAATGATTCTTTATGACACCATTCTTTCACATTTTGAGCTGATGAATCTTGACATTGTGGAATATGGGCATGATGTTCTTCCTACATGGTTGTTTAAGAAATCAAAAGCTACACAGTCCTTCAGTTAGGGTTAGAAGGACTGTTGCCAAACATATAACATGCTAAAAACATAATTACTGCAATAATGATCCAATCATAGACTCTTAAGCATTTGCTTATTTAAACACAAACAGTGTAGATATGTTAACGCTAGTTCACACAACTGCAGCAAACACCAACAAACTTTGTTGTTTGTTTTCTACTCACGGTCACTGTAACATTGTCAACAAATGTATGTGTGAAATTTGTTCAAATTAGTCATGTACAAAATTTCAGCAATCATGAACATTTGGCTGAAAAAAAAAGGAATTTTGACAAAATCATTGACCCATAAGAATATTTTGTGCCCATAACATGTGGACACACTTCACCATGACCAAAAATGCTCTAGCAGCAATGCATACATTTTGTAAAACACACACAAACACACACACTGAACATCTTAAATTGGTGTAATGAACTGGCTTGCTGCTGGTCCAATATGATCTAGTAACTTGGACAAGTGAAATAACCAGCTAGAAACAATCTAGATCGCCCTCATGTTGTTGAAAAACTGTATGACTTTCTTTGTTCTGTGGAGCATTATTTTGAATGAGTAAATAAGAAATTGTTGCAGCAAGTCTAAACTAAAGTCCCTGTAGTTAATAATTTTATCCCTTAAAACTTATCTTTGATCATTAAAATGACATTTTTAAATGATTTTCTTCATGGCTTTAAATGGCTTGAATGTAACTCTTGATTCATTTCGTATACGCAGAGCCATGAATGTGCAAATGAGTCCCGTCTCACTCACTCACACCAGCTCAGAGATGCACTCGGTCAGTTTTACTGTGGTAAACACTGCATGATGGCTACTGGAACAACTGGTTTAATTCAGACATATATTTTATCAAGAAGAAGAGAAGAGGAAGAGTGAATTATACAGGCTCGTCTACATAATGGTAATTAACATGATTGGTCTTTTGTTTGACTAGGATATCTAAGAGCTAATAAATGTTTTTCTAATGTCACACAAACCGTGTATGTACATGAAAAATACAATTAGACACAATCATCATCATCAAGTTCAACCTGCTGCAACTGAAGAAAACACCAGCAAATTAAGAAAACATCTTCAACGGTTTGACAACACAACCGAATACAGAAACACTGCAAACACTCACGACACAACCGAATACAGAAACACTGCAAACACTCACAACACAACCGAATACAGAAACACTGCAAACACTCACGACGCAACCGAATACAGGAACACTGCAAACACTCACGACACAACCGAATACAGGAACACTGCAAACACTCACGACACAACCGAATACAGGAACACTGCAAACACTCACGACACAACCGAATACAGAAACACTGCAAACACTCATGACACAACCGAATACAGAAACACTACAAACAATCACGACGCAACCGAATACAGAAACACTGCAAACACTCACGACACAACCAATACAGAAACACTGCAAACACTCACAACACAACAAATACAGAAACACTGCAAACACTCACGACGCAACCGAATACAGGAACACTGCAAACAATCACGACGCAACCGAATACAGAAACACTACAAACAATCACGACGCAACCGAATACAGGAACACTGCAAACACTCACGACGCAACCGAATACAGGAACACTGCAAACACTCACGACGCAACCGAATACAGAAACACTGCAAACACTCACAACACAACAAATACAGAAACACTGCAAACACTCACAACACAACCACATACAGAAACACTGCAAACACTCTCAACACAACAAATACAGAAACAATTTAAACACTCTCAACACAACAAATACAGAAACACTGCAAACACTCACAACACAACCGAATACAGAAACACTGCAAACACTCTCAACACAACAAATACAGAAACACTTTAAACACTCTCAACACAACAAATACAGAAACACTGCAAACACTCACAACACAACCACATACAGAAACACTGCAAACACTCACGACACAACCGAATACAGGAACACTGCAAACACTCACGACGCAACCGAATACAGAAACACTGCAAACACTCACGACGCAACCGAATACAGAAACACTGCAAACACTCACAACGCAACCGAATACAGAAACACTGCAAACACTCACAACACAACCACATACAGAAACACTGCAAACACTCACAACACAACCACATACAGAAACACTGCAAACACTCACGACACAACCGAATACAGGAACACTGCAAACACTCACGACACAACCGAATACAGGAACACTGCAAACACTCACGACGCAACCGAATACAGAAACACTGCAAACACTCACGACGCAACCGAATACAGAAACACTGCAAACACTCACAACGCAACCGAATACAGAAACACTGCAAACACTCACAACACAACCACATACAGAAACACTGCAAACACTCACAACACAACCACATACAGAAACACTGCAAACACTCACGACACAACCGAATACAGGAACACTGCAAACACTCACGACACAACCGAATACAGGAACACTGCAAACACTCACGACGCAACCGAATACAGAAACACTGCAAACACTCACGACGCAACCGAATACAGAAACACTGCAAACACTCACGACGCAACCGAATACAGAAACACTGCAAACACTCACGACACAACCGAATACAGAAACACTGCAAACACTCATGACACAACCGAATACAGGAACACTGCAAACACTCACAACACAACAAATACAAAAAAACACTGCAAACACTCACGAAAAAACAAAAGACAGAAACACTGCAAACACTCACGACACAACCGAATACAGAAACACTGCAAACACTCTCAACACAACAAATACAGAAACACTTTAAACACTCTCAACACAACACATACAGAAACACTGCAAACACTCACGACACAACAAATATAGAAACACTGCAAACACTCACGACACAACCAAATACAGAAACACTGCAAACACTCACGACAACAAATACAGAAACACTGCAAACACTCACAACACAACAAATACAGAAACACTGCAAACACTCACGACACAACCAAATACAGAAACACTGCAAACACTCACGACACAACCGAATACAGAAACACTGCAAACACTCACAACACAACCGAATACAGAAACACTGCAAACACTCACGACGCAACCGAATACAGGAACACTGCAAACACTCACGACACAACAAATACAGAAACACTGCAAACACTCACAACACAACAAATACAGAAACACTGCAAACACTCACGACACAACCAAATACAGAAACACTGCAAACACTCACGACACAACCGAATACAGAAACACTGCAAACACTCACAACACAACCGAATACAGAAACACTGCAAACACTCACGACGCAACCGAATACAGGAACACTGCAAACACTCACGACACAACCGAATACAGGAACACTGCAAACACTCACGACACAACCGAATACAGAAACACTGCAAACACTCTCAACACAACAAATACAGAAACACTTTAAACACTCTCAACACAACAAATACAGAAACACTGCAAACACTCACAACACAACCACATACAGAAACACTGCAAACACTCACGACACAACCGAATACAGGAACACTGCAAACACTCACGACGCAACCGAATACAGAAACACTGCAAACACTCACGACGCAACCGAATACAGAAACACTGCAAACACTCACGACGCAACCGAATACAGAAACACTGCAAACACTCACAACGCAACCGAATACAGAAACACTGCAAACACTCACAACACAACCGAATACAGAAACACTGCAAACACTCACGACACAACCAATACAGAAACACTGCAAACACTCACAACACAACAAATACAGAAACACTGCAAACACTCACGACACAACCGAATACAGAAACAATGCAAACACTCACGACACAACCGAATACAGAAACACTGCAAACACTCACGACACAACCGAATACAGAAACACTGCAAACACTCACGACGCAACCGAATACAGAAACACTGCAAACACTCACGACGCAACCGAATACAGAAACACTGCAAACACTCACGACGCAACCGAATACAGAAACACTGCAAACACTCACGACACAACCGAATACAGAAACACTGCAAACACTCATGACACAACCGAATACAGAAACACTGCAAACACTCACAACACAACAAATACAGAAACACTGCAAACACTCACAACACAACCACATACAGAAACACTGCAAACACTCACGACACAACCGAATACAGAAACACTGCAAACACTCACGACACAACCGAATACAGAAACACTGCAAACACTCACGACACAACCGAATACAGAAACACTGCAAACACTCATGACACAACCGAATACAGAAACACTGCAAACACTCACAACACAACAAATACAGAAACACTGCAAACACTCACAACACAACAAATACAGAAACACTGCAAACACTCACAACACAACCGAATACAGAAACACTGCAAACACTCTCAACACAACAAATACAGAAACACTTTAAACACTCTCAACACAACAAATACAGAAACACTGCAAACACTCACAACACAACCACATACAGAAACACTGCAAACACTCACGACACAACCGAATACAGGAACACTGCAAACACTTACGACGCAACCGAATACAGAAACACTGCAAACACTCACAACGCAACCGAATACAGAAACACTGCAAACACTCACAACACAACCACATACAGAAACACTGCAAACACTCACAACACAACCACATACAGAAACACTGCAAACACTCACGACACAACCGAATACAGGAACACTGCAAACACTCACGACACAACCGAATACAGGAACACTGCAAACACTCACGACGCAACCGAATACAGAAACACTGCAAACACTCACGACGCAACCGAATACAGAAACACTGCAAACACTCACAACGCAACCGAATACAGAAACACTGCAAACACTCACAACACAACCACATACAGAAACACTGCAAACACTCACAACACAACCACATACAGAAACACTGCAAACACTCACGACACAACCGAATACAGGAACACTGCAAACACTCACGACACAACCGAATACAGGAACACTGCAAACACTCACGACGCAACCGAATACAGAAACACTGCAAACACTCACGACACAACCGAATACAGAAACACTGCAAACACTCACAACGCAACCGAATACAGAAACACTGTAAACACTCACAACACAACAAATACAGAAACACTGCAAACACTCACAACACAACAAATACAGAAACACTGCAAACACTCACGACACAACCGAATACAGAAACACTGCAAACACTCACGACACAACCGAATACAGAAACACTGCAAACACTCTCAACACAACAAATACAGAAACACTTTAAACACTCTCAACACAACACATACAGAAACACTGCAAACACTCACGACACAACAAATATAGAAACACTGCAAACACTCACGACACAACAAATATAGAAACACTGCAAACACTCACGACACAACCAAATACAGAAACACTGCAAACACTCACGACACAACAAATACAGAAACACTGCAAACACTCACAACACAACAAATACAGAAACACTGCAAACACTCACGACACAACCAAATACAGAAACACTGCAAACACTCACGACACAACCGAATACAGAAACACTGCAAACACTCACAACACAACCGAATACAGAAACACTGCAAACACTCACGACGCAACCGAATACAGGAACACTGCAAACACTCACGACACAACCGAATACAGGAACACTGCAAACACTCACGACGCAACCGAATACAGAAACACTGCAAACACTCACGACGCAACCGAATACAGAAACACTGCAAACACTCACGACGCAACCGAATACAGAAACACTGCAAACACTCACGACACAACCAATACAGAAACACTGCAAACACTCACAACACAACAAATACAGAAACACTGCAAACACTCACGACACAACCGAATACAGAAACAATGCAAACACTCACGACACAACCGAATACAGAAACACTGCAAACACTCACGACACAACCGAATACAGAAACACTGCAAACACTCACGACGCAACCGAATACAGAAACACTGCAAACACTCACGACGCAACCGAATACAGAAACACTGCAAACACTCACGACGCAACCGAATACAGAAACACTGCAAACACTCACGACGCAACCGAATACAGAAACACTGCAAACACTCACGACACAACCGAATACAGAAACACTGCAAACACTCATGACACAACCGAATACAGAAACACTGCAAACACTCACAACACAACAAATACAGAAACACTGCAAACACTCACAACACAACCACATACAGAAACACTGCAAACACTCACAACACAACAAATACAGAAACACTGCAAACACTCACAACACAACAAATACAGAAACACTGCAAACACTCACGACACAACCGAATACAGAAACACTGCAAACACTCACGACACAACCGAATACAGAAACACTGCAAACACTCTCAACACAACAAATACAGAAACACTTTAAACACTCTCAACACAACACATACAGAAACACTGCAAACACTCACGACACAACAAATATAGAAACACTGCAAACACTCACGACACAACCAAATACAGAAACACTGCAAACACTCACGACACAACAAATACAGAAACACTGCAAACACTCACAACACAACAAATACAGAAACACTGCAAACACTCACGACACAACCAAATACAGAAACACTGCAAACACTCACGACACAACCGAATACAGAAACACTGCAAACACTCACAACACAACCGAATACAGAAACACTGCAAACACTCACGACGCAACCGAATACAGGAACACTGCAAACACTCACGACACAACCGAATACAGGAACACTGCAAACACTCACGACACAACCGAATACAGAAACACTGCAAACACTCTCAACACAACAAATACAGAAACACTTTAAACACTCTCAACACAACAAATACAGAAACACTGCAAACACTCACAACACAACCACATACAGAAACACTGCAAACACCCACGACGCAACCGAATACAGAAACACTGCAAACACTCACGACGCAACCGAATACAGAAACACTGCAAACACTCACGACGCAACCGAATACAGAAACACTGCAAACACTCACGACGCAACCGAATACAGAAACACTGCAAACACTCACAACGCAACCGAATACAGAAACACTGCAAACACTCACAACACAACCGAATACAGAAACACTGCAAACACTCACGACACAACCAATACAGAAACACTGCAAACACTCACAACACAACAAATACAGAAACACTGCAAACACTCACGACACAACCGAATACAGAAACAATGCAAACACTCACGACACAACCGAATACAGAAACACTGCAAACACTCACGACACAACCGAATACAGAAACACTGCAAACACTCACGACGCAACCGAATACAGAAACACTGCAAACACTCACGACGCAACCGAATACAGAAACACTGCAAACACTCACGACGCAACCGAATACAGAAACACTGCAAACACTCACGACACAACCGAATACAGAAACACTGCAAACACTCATGACGCAACCGAATACAGAAACACTGCAAACACTCACAACACAACAAATACAGAAACACTGCAAACACTCACAACACAACCACATACAGAAACACTGCAAACACTCACGACACAACCGAATACAGAAACACTGCAAACACTCACGACACAACCGAATACAGAAACACTGCAAACACTCACGACACAACCGAATACAGAAACACTGCAAACACTCATGACACAACCGAATACAGAAACACTGCAAACACTCACAACACAACAAATACAGAAACACTGCAAACACTCACAACACAACAAATACAGAAACACTGCAAACACTCACAACACAACAAATACAGAAACACTGCAAACACTCACAACACAACACATACAGAAACACTGCAAACACTCACAACACAACACATACAGAAACACTGCAAACACTCACAACACAACACATACAGAAACACTGCAAACACTCTCAACACAACAAATACAGAAACACTTTAAACACTCTCAACACAACAAATACAGAAACACTGCAAACACTCACAACACAACAAATACAGAAACACTGCAAACACTCACAACACAACAAATACAGAAACACTGCAAACACTCACGACACAACCGAATACAGAAACACTGCAAACACTCACGACACAACCAATACAGAAACACTGCAAACACTCACAACACAACAAATACAGAAACACTGCAAACACTCACGACACAACCGAATACAGAAAAACTGCAAACACTCACGACACAACCGAATACAGAAACACTGCAAACACTCACAACACAACACATACAGAAACACTGCAAACACTCTCAACACAAAAAATACAGAAACATTGCAAACACTCACAACACACAACAAATACAGAAGCACTGCAAACACTCTCAATACAAAAAATACAGAAACATTGCAAACACTCACAACACAACCAAATACAGAAACACTGCAAACACTCACGACACAACCAAATACAGAAACACTGCAAACACTCACAACACAACAAATACAGAAACACTGCAAACACTCACAACACAACACATACAGAAACACTGCAAACACTCTCAACACAACAAATACAGAAACATTGCAAACACTCACAACACAACAAATACAGAAACACTGCAAACACTCACAACACAACAAATACAGAAACACTGCAAACACTCACAACACAACAAATACAGAAACACTGCAAACACTCACAACACAACACATACAGAAACACTGCAAACACTCTCAACACAAAAAATACAGAAACATTGCAAACACTCACAACACAACACATACAGAAACACTGCAAACACTCTCAATACAAAAAATACAGAAACATTGCAAACACTCACAACACAACCGAATACAGAAACACTGCAAACACTCACGACACAACCAAATACAGAAACACTGCAAACACTCACAACACAACCGAATACAGAAACACTGCAAACACTCACAACACAACCAAATACAGAAACACTGCAAACACTCACAACACAACAAATACAGAAACACTGCAAACACTCACGACACAACCGAATACAGAAACACTGCAAACACTCATGACGCAACCGAATACAGAAACACTGCAAACACTCACAACGCAACCGAATACAGAAACACTGCAAACACTCACAACACAACCGAATACAGAAACACTGCAAACACTCACGACACAACCAATACAGAAACACTGCAAACACTCACAACACAACAAATACAGAAACACTGCAAACACTCACGACACAACCGAATACAGAAACAATGCAAACACTCACGACACAACCGAATACAGAAACACTGCAAACACTCACGACACAACCGAATACAGAAACACTGCAAACACTCACGACGCAACCGAATACAGAAACACTGCAAACACTCACGACGCAACCGAATACAGAAACACTGCAAACACTCACGACGCAACCGAATACAGAAACACTGCAAACACTCACGACACAACCGAATACAGAAACACTGCAAACACTCATGACGCAACCGAATACAGAAACACTGCAAACACTCACAACACAACAAATACAGAAACACTGCAAACACTCACAACACAACCACATACAGAAACACTGCAAACACTCACGACACAACCGAATACAGAAACACTGCAAACACTCACGACACAACCGAATACAGAAACACTGCAAACACTCACGACACAACCGAATACAGAAACACTGCAAACACTCATGACACAACCGAATACAGAAACACTGCAAACACTCACAACACAACAAATACAGAAACACTGCAAACACTCACAACACAACAAATACAGAAACACTGCAAACACTCACAACACAACAAATACAGAAACACTGCAAACACTCACAACACAACACATACAGAAACACTGCAAACACTCACAACACAACACATACAGAAACACTGCAAACACTCACAACACAACACATACAGAAACACTGCAAACACTCTCAACACAACAAATACAGAAACACTTTAAACACTCTCAACACAACAAATACAGAAACACTGCAAACACTCACAACACAACAAATACAGAAACACTGCAAACACTCACAACACAACAAATACAGAAACACTGCAAACACTCACGACACAACCGAATACAGAAACACTGCAAACACTCACGACACAACCAATACAGAAACACTGCAAACACTCACAACACAACAAATACAGAAACACTGCAAACACTCACGACACAACCGAATACAGAAAAACTGCAAACACTCACGACACAACCGAATACAGAAACACTGCAAACACTCACAACACAACACATACAGAAACACTGCAAACACTCTCAACACAAAAAATACAGAAACATTGCAAACACTCACAACACACAACAAATACAGAAGCACTGCAAACACTCTCAATACAAAAAATACAGAAACATTGCAAACACTCACAACACAACCAAATACAGAAACACTGCAAACACTCACGACACAACCAAATACAGAAACACTGCAAACACTCACAACACAACAAATACAGAAACACTGCAAACACTCACAACACAACACATACAGAAACACTGCAAACACTCTCAACACAACAAATACAGAAACATTGCAAACACTCACAACACAACAAATACAGAAACACTGCAAACACTCACAACACAACAAATACAGAAACACTGCAAACACTCACAACACAACACATACAGAAACACTGCAAACACTCTCAACACAAAAAATACAGAAACATTGCAAACACTCACAACACAACACATACAGAAACACTGCAAACACTCTCAATACAAAAAATACAGAAACATTGCAAACACTCACAACACAACCGAATACAGAAACACTGCAAACACTCACGACACAACCAAATACAGAAACACTGCAAACACTCACAACACAACCGAATACAGAAACACTGCAAACACTCACAACACAACCAAATACAGAAACACTGCAAACACTCACAACACAACAAATACAGAATGAATGATATTCTAAATCTCATCTGAACATTGACGGGATTGGTTACAAGATAGTTTGTGATGTAAGAAACACCTGCGATTTCAAACCGTGTTTTGAGACTGTTTGGTTCACTGCAGATTTGAAGAGAAATGGTGTTGACTTCTGAATTTGCATATCGTTTATCATAAAGCATATTAAAAACACCACATAGACAGATAAACAACATTAAAAACTTTATTTAACGTTAGTTTGCACTACAAACAATCTTCACTCAGAATCACTTTACTAAATAAACGACTTTACTAAAGCTTGACTTAACGTCACTTTACTAATTAAACGTATGCGTGAATTTTTGCTTTTTTTGCTCTTAACCAGAGACAGCAATAAGCAAACCATTTGAAGGTTGGTTTTCAAAAATGTAGAAACACTGACTCTGTGGTGCTTTTCAAAGTTGTAAATAAAACATAGTATTGTAATATGTATTACAATAAAACACTATTTCACACTTAAGTTTCTACTTTAAAACTCCACGTTTAATTAAAAATGATTCAGTGTATAACCTTAAGGCCTGCTGCTGGTCCAAGCTGGTCTACTAACACGGACCTCCTCCTGAACAGCCATGTCCAGCCAAAGCCCTGGATCATAAAAAGAAGAGCAAAGAATCAGATTAAATGACCCTGTAGACTGCAAACAGACGGCTGAGGTATAACCCAGACTTTATAAAACACAATATAATGATATTACAGAAAGAACAGGGAGAAATCTGATGGCCAGATCTCACTCATTCTCACTTACAGACGCATCAGAGGCTTCCTTTCATTGGGGGGAAATCCAGTTTGCCCTGGAGATTTCCATTTCTTTCCACATCATCAGACACTGTTTTGAACTCGTCTCCTTCTCCCAGACTGCTCGTTTCTAATCCCACGGGCGTAATGTGGACTAACACAAATACTTTTGTTAGAAACACAGACAGCCGTTCAAATACAAGAAATGGCAGCTGAATCAAACTGATATCAGAACAGAAGACGCATTTACGGATGGGAAACACTGAATTGATTTTTGCACACAGATGGATCAGGACGTGTTCAAGGCACAATGCTTGTTGTCCATGTTCATCTGTCTTAAGTTTGTAATGTTGCTGTTTGAGGATGAAAAATCTCTGCTAAGTTACAAATTTACAAAATCCCCCAAGCTCCAGTTCTTCTTTATATCAGAGTCAGTGTTTCTGAACTCCTGAAACGACTCCATTGTATTCTTGAGTTTCGTCAGGGAACAAACATGTCATAATATTCAAAATTCATATGCAGAATAAAGGGGTGGAGCCAGCTTGAGTTAGTTAAAAGTGTGTTGAAACTGGTGGTTTTGGTAAGAAAAAAACATAATTTGGATTTCATATTTTACCAATTATACAATGACTACGACTGCCATGCACTATGATTGCTGATAGGGATGCACCGGGAAAAGCAATTTGTATTATCCGGCCGGAACCGGATAGTTCCGGATATCAAATTAACTATCAGCGGATATATGGATACTTGTTGCACCACAGCAAATTTTTTGTGTGATTACAGTTTAGACTACAGTGTAAATAAAAATGTGTTATGCCCTGTGTTTGTTGTTGTTTTTGACACACTACATAGCCCGACAGCTAGCAGAGGCAAAAAATACTTTGTGTACATGACAAAGTAGTTCTAAGTCGACTTTGTTGGGTTTTTCTTTAATAATGAATTTTTTATTTATTTTTTAATTACAAATTCAGCTCCCAAAAAATTTATTATACAAGATATTTTTGTTGGGTTCCCCCAAATGCCGGTCCTTACTTATGATTTAATCAGTTTAGCATTGAACTTCATGAAGATCAGTTTTTCTGCATTATCAGGGAGCAGTCGCGATCGATGTTCAGTAATGATCCCTCTAGCTGAAAATAATCCCAAACGACTCTAAATTTACGCGACGACATTGTTTTTTTTTTTTTGTACCCAACGTTTAAAATGGCGGCTGAACTAAATTAAACTAATAACCGAAAATGACCGAGCAATATCCGGTACCTGGTACCATTTCGACCGGAACCGGAGCCGGATAGAAAAAAAACGCCGGATATCCGGTACATCCCTAATTGCTGATGAAACACAATTAAATGAATAAAGAGAACACAATGATGTTGTTATGTGTCAGTTGTGTCTGTTTACATCCTGGTTCCTCACGTGATCTCCCGGTGTTTCTCTACTTACCTGTCTCGTCATCAATCACCTCATTAGTCTTGTCACCTGTGTCTTATGCCCTCTTCTACCCTCTTCTAAACCCTGTGTTTTTCTATTTATAAATTTCTTTTTTTTTTTCAGTTATTCCTGTGCCTCCATGCCTTCCCTCTCTAACACACGACCGTGGCAGGTGTGTTCTCTCTATGGCTTCCAGGTTTTAAAGAAAATGAATTAGATTTGAATTGTAATGATTTATGACGCTTTTTTATGATTTATAATGCTTTTTAATGAATGAAGGTAATCAAAATATAAAATGTTTAATATATACAATGGCGTGAAAAAGTGTTTGCCCCGTCCTGATTTTTTGCTGTGCAAGTTTGTCACACTTAAATGTTTCAGATCATCAAAGTAATTTAAATATTAGTCAAAGATAACACAAGTAAACACAAAATACAGTTTTAAAATGAAGGTTGTTGTTATTATTAAAGGAAAACAAAATCCAAACCTACATGGCCCTGTGTGGAAATGTGTTTGCCGCCTAAACCTGATAACTGGTTGGGCCTTTAGCAGCAATAACTGCAATCAAGCGTTTGCGATAATTTGCAATGAATGTTTTACAGCTGTGGAGGAATTTTGGCCCACACATCTTCGCAGAATTGTTGTAATTCAGCCACATCGGAGGGTTTTCGAACATGAATTACCTTTTTAAGGTCGTGCCGCAGCATCTCAACAGGATTCAGGTCAGGACTTTGACTAGGCCACTCCAAAGTCTTCATTTTGTGTTTCTTCCGCCATTCAGAGGTGGAACTGCTGGTATGTTTTATATCATTGTCCTTCTGTAGAACTCAAGTTCACTTCAGCTTGAGGTCATATACAGATGGCTGGACATCGTCCTTCAGGATTTATTGGTGGACAGTTGAATTCATGGTTCCATTTATCATGGCAAGTCTTTCCGGTCCTGAAGCAGCAAAACAGACCATCACACTACCACCACCATATTTTACTGTTGGCATGATGTTCTTTTTCTGACATGCGGTGTTACTTTTACGCCAGATGTAATGGGACACACAATTTCCAAAAAGTTCAACATTTGTCTCGTCAGTCCACAGAGTATTTTCACAAAAGTCTTGGGAATCAAGATGTTTTCTGACAAAAATGAGACGAGACTTAATGTTGTTTTTGCTCATCAGTGGTTTTCGTCTTGGATCTCTACCATGCAGGCAATTTTGCCTAATCTCTTTCTTATGGTCAGTTATGGTTATGAACACTGACCTTAACTGAGGCAAGTGAGGCCTGCAGTTCTTTGGAAGTTGTTGCAGACTTTTGTGACTGTCTCTAAACTTGATCATGTGAAGTTAGCCGTTTTTTGGTAAGAGAAACAGACCCTTTCATCTCCCTATAATAAGATAATCTCTGCCGTTACTGAACAGACTGGGAAGAAAATAGCTGCAACAATGTCAAATATAAGAAAAACAAAGTTTTATGAACATTCAAGCATGAAAACCTATTCTAGTCTTGAACAAAATCAAGACTTTGTAAAAGAGAATAACAGGTCCCACTTTCTCAAAGAATTGAACACGTACTTTGTTTTGTTAGACAAAAAAGAAGCAATTTTTCTTTGATGTTTTGAAATAAGCGTACAGCATTATTCAGAGCATTCATTGAAATTGGAAAACTATAGTTCCTATCATCCACGATAGAAAAACTGGGTTCATCAGACCTTAAAGTCTTTAAATTCTATTTATTTTTGTGCTTTGCCACATCTGGAACATACATTTAAAACACACACACACAAACAAACAAACAAACAAACAAACATACACACACACACACACACAGCATTTACGTATTGCACGTACAGTACAATAAAACACCTTTCTGAGTCCATCAACACTAACTGCACCAGCTCACAAAAACTAAACATCCATAAAAACCTTTAAAATACATGACCTTCATTTGAGCATGAAAACACATTCATAGGAAGAAAGCGCTTTCAAAGACAACAGTAAAAAATGATGGCACCAAACAGCTTTGCTTTTCCACTTCTTTAGAAATGCAAACAGAAGCAGAACTGATCCTGTTTCACACACCTCCTTCTGCTGAGAGCAAATCTACACAAATAAAGTCGCTATATGAAGCGTTTCCTTAACTAATTCAATCAGGGGTTAGTTATTACGAACTATTACAAATGGTAATTTACACAGAATTAAAGCCAAACCTGATGTGGAGATACACACTACTTAAAGAGACAGTTCAGCCAAAATGATCGTTCATAAATTACTCGCCTGAAATACCTTTTCTGATGCACAGAAGAAAGACATGAAGCTTTGGGATGGCGTAAGATTAGTAAATATGATAATTTTGCATGAATTATCCCTTTAAATCATATGGATTCAGTCTGATTTACTATGTAAAACAACTGTTCTTTGTATGCGGACATATTTTTTCAAAAGAATCGGAGAAATTTTACATGTTGCTGCATTTTGCTCATTATCTGTGGAAGCTTGATTCTGCCACTGAATAAAACGTTTAAAAAAACCTCACAATTCTGATGTTTATTCTGACCAGTTACAAAGTCAGAATTATGAATAGAGAAAAAAGAAAGAATTGTGAGTTATAAAGTCAGAAATGTGTGATTTATACATGCAGTTGCAAGTTATAAAGTCCAATTCAGAGAAAATAAGTCAGAATTGTGTTATAAAGTCAGAATTACGAGATATAAAGTCAGAATTGCGAAATATAAAGTCAGAATTGAGTTATAAACTCAGAATTGCCAGATATAAAGATAGAATTGCAAAATATAAAGTTACAATTGTTGTAAAATCAGAATTGCAAGATATAAAGTCAGAATTGCAAAATATAACGTTAGAATTGTTGTAAAGTCAGAATTGCGAAATATAAAGTCAGAATTGCAAAATATAACGTTAGAATTGTTGTAAAGTCAGAATTGCGAAATATAAAGTCAGAATTGCAAAATATAACGTTAGAATTGTTGTAAAGTCAGAATTGCGAAATATAAAGTCAGAATTGTGAGATATAAGGTCCGAATAGTTATAAAGTTAAAATTGCGAGTTAGAAAATCAGAATTGTGAGTTATTAAGTCAGAATTATCGCAATTATCTTTTAAATGGTCAAATCTTTAAATGATCTTTTATTCCATGGTGGAAACAAGCTTCCATAATTATCTTCATGTTTTAAAGCAGCACATCTATGTAAATGTATTGAAAGACAAACAATCGTTTTAGAAAGTAAACTGGTCATGCTGGATAAAAAGCATTTTCACCATATTTTCTGCTTTAGTTTAGTGTCAAATTTAAAAATGTACACAGATTTGACACTGTATGCCGAAAGAAATGAGCGCAGCTTATGTGAGATGCGTGAAGCAGGCCTGAGATCCGCACACTCAGACCAAGACAATAAATTAAATAAAAATACGAATAACACAATCCAAATCAAATTAATCTAATGCATAAACGTAAATGCAACATCCAACAGGAATTGCACGACCACAGAAACAGACTAAACCAACGAGCACTCAACAGGTGAACTTCAGGGATCATCAAAACCCAGAAACGATTACAGAAACACACACAAACTCCTCGACACTGACTACATTCACATTACAGGCCTTATGAGGCAAACCTGTGAAGAACATGTGTTTCAATTTAACAAAAGGCCCGTTCACACCAAGAGCGATACATATATGAGCGAATAATATAATGTTTATTATAAGCACACGCTTCAGTTTTGGCGCCTGTCGCTTTAAATCTTGAGCTCTTTAAAGCAGGATCGATTCTGATTGGCTGTCAATGTTTTTATCGTTCATCAGCTGGAATAAATGCTTCTGAAAGTGACTCTAATACGTCATTATCGTTATAGTTGTGCCGTTCTTTTATTTTTCGAACATAAAAAATGTCATTGCTTATCGTCTTTGGTGTGAAAGGGCCTTAAAATAGTCTTGATTTTCTTCATGATAAAGTCTTATTTTTCTCTCTTGACTGTAGTTTTGCCAACACATTTATCTGTGTTTCGATCAGCTTATGCATGAAAACCTGATTGTTTCAAAATAAAAGCTTAGCCTCACGTGTGTCTTTGCATATGAACGTAGAAATCATTTATAGGAACATTACGTACATTCACATTTACAATGTTTCCAGATAAACGAGGGCCCAGATTCACTTATAAGAGCCCTTATATGATCCATCTCTTTTTTCTTTCTTTTTAAAGCTCTGTTTTACTCTATACATTAAACACAGTATGGTAACAAAGTACATCTTGTAAAAAGTTCATCAGGAGTATCTGCATTTTTTTCAATATGTGAAATATGCATTCAGATACTTCTGCACACATTTCCACAAGATATCAACGCACAATACTCAAGCATTCACTGTTTTTGCATGAGCAGAAGGCAATCATGTGGGCTGACCTGATCTACAGATACAGATTCAATCCTGTTTAACGTAGAAATCCATTCATTTCTGTAGGGACAAAACGAGAGAATATACAGTAAAATTTGGATTTTCTTTATAATAAAGTAAAAAATTCAGAACGGTTGTTTCTGCCAAATGAACACAGGACAATATTTTAATATTTTTATAGTATTTTGAATTACCTTTTAAATGTTTAGCTTTCATTTTAGTTCAGGTTTCAGTGATTCTATTATGTGCTTTTGCACTTTTTATTGTTTTTGCTTTAAAAGTTTCTATATAGCTTATTTTTATTTCAGTTTTAGTTATTTTACTTCTTAGTCCAATCCTATTTCACTTAATCCTCTTATATTTTATGCCAAATAACAATTATGATTTCTAATAGTTTTCATTTTAGTTAAAAATAACAACAATGAAGTCAAGCAGTTCTTCTATTTTACTGCGAAATGAGGTACTTC
>JAWRVZ010000646.1:112500-117323 GCA_037043235.1 Rhodeus uyekii
ACAGTCTATCTCATTCAAATAAAGTTTGGAGAGTCCATAATCATGATACTACAACGTAATAACACTTACAAAAGCACAATCACAATGTTACTGTAAGGTTTTTGCACATATATCACTGTATCCTTTTAAGCAACAAGAGGTCTGATGTAAATAACATGGTAGCCATGCGGTACCTTGATATTACCATAGTAAAAACACAGTACTTTTTTGCAAGGGAATAACAGCAGTAACTATGGTGTTTTGGGTGAAAAAGCTGATATTTTGTCAAGTGCATATGATTAAGATGGCATATCGCTAATAAAACATTATACAAAACATAAACAAATCAGTACGGCGCTTGTTTGTGCAGTTCAATTACAAACATGTCGCCAGAAAAGGCTTGTATAGGCGCCTACACTAAGATGTATTGCACACATATGGCTCTGTAAATGAAGTAAAGCTCATGATACACACCGCACAAGACAGTGAGGGTCATTTGATGATTTATTCAAACACTCACCGGTGGAGAAAAGCATCACCCACTCCTCCATCCACACGCGTGTCGCTCCGCCTCCACATCGTTTCCGAACTGAGCCGAACACTTCCGACAACGCGCGAAGCCGCCGCGCTATTGGCTACCGAGCGTCACCGCCCCTTTCCGTCAGCCAATCAAATGAGGCGCTCACTGCTCAGCCCCGCCCACTGCATATTCTTCCGGAATGTGTTTGGAACACATGGCCAGCATATAAACAACATATATGTACAATTGATGAATTCCTCTCTGTAATGTATGTTTAATCGTACTTCTTTGATGTATTAATTGTTAATAAGTATGTGTTTGTTGTAGTGGCGCTGTGGGGCCCCGGAATGGACGGGGTCCGGTGGGCGTTCCGCTGCGGTTCGTGGGTCCCGACCCGTCCCGAGTGGGTCCTGGCGGCCCGGTGCGTGCAGCCCGAGGAGAAGGAGCGAATCGGGCAGTTCGTGTTCGCCAAAGATGCCAAATCCGCCATGGTGGGTGCAGCTGACAGATGGGTGTTCACATCAATGATAAATGCTACAATAATGCATGTTGTGTTGATCAATAATAAGTCGTATAATAATTAAATAACGTGATTTTGCTCTTAATTTTTATGTTACACACAACGCCTCTTTTTTAAGTAAAATTTTTGGTCAAATAAAGTCACTACAACTGAAATAAAATGAGATTTTTTGTTTTGCAAATAAAGAATATTGTGCCACACTGTGTGGCCTGTGATTGTGTTTACAGTTGTGTGTGTGTGTGTGTTTGTTTGTGTGTTTACACCAGGCTGGACGTCTACTGATCAGAAAGCTGGTTTGTGAGAAGATGGGTTTTGCATGGGACGGGTTTCGGCTGGAAAGAACAGCGCGGGGGAAACCCTTCCTGTCGTCCGGCGCGGGCAGCAGCCGCTGGAGCTTCAACGTGTCCCATCAGGGGGATTATGCCGTGCTGGCAGCACAACCGGGACGCCAGGTGGGCGTAGACGTGATGAAGACCAGCAGACCAGGTGAATCTGAGAGAGCAGCGCTTGCAACATCAAGGTCATGGGTTTGATTCCCAGGGAAAGCAAGAACTGATTAGAATATCAATGTGTTTCTTGAATGCGATGATAAAAGCATCTGATAAATTTTATGTCACAGCATGAATATGCAGGCAACATTTCAGATGACTCTTCATTATCCTTCAAAAGCTGCTGCTCTCCATCGTTTCTCGTCACATTCATACGTGAATAAGCTTATTTTATCCATTAGATCTGAAAAACTCTTACATTTACCAGCCATAGATCCTCTCCTCAGAGAAATCAGGACAGAAGTGGCTGAAAGTGGACAAAAGAGACGGATTAAAACACCAGGTGTAAACGAGTGTGTGTCTCCCTCATCCACGTGTGATCCGATCGACCAAAACGCATCTTAATAAAAGGATCCAAGTCACCTGAACTCTTCCTAATGCAGTTCCATCTCTGGCCTGCGGGTGGCGGTCTTCGCCTGCGCTCTGAGCAGAGCAGCCGCTTCATTACATCATCTCTGCCTCTACTGTAAAATATAAATCTGCAGTTGCTCAGAAATCATGTTTCTAGGCAGAAAATGATTCGATTGTTCTTTGTTTTACATCCACGACTCGAAGCTCCTCCCACATTTCCTGAACTACATTGCAAAAACACCTGAATTATGACATCATTAGCATATGCAAATTTACATATAATCACCTGTTTATAATTGTAAACATCTACGCCATTAGGTCATAAAAGTGCTCAATTATATTTAAAGGAAGTAAAAGAGCAGAAACATTCACTGGCACAGAGCGTTGTAGCTTTCGGTGTTTTACGGGGATGTTTATGTGTGTTTCAGGCAGTGGCTCCGTGCCGGAGTTTTTCCGAATCATGAATCGTCAGTTCACGGATCTGGAGTGGACGAACATCCGGACGGCCGGCTCAGACTGGGACCAACTGGACATGTTTTATAGACACTGGGTAACTATAGCAACTGTTGCTTCCTGCACTATCATCATCATCACCTCCAAGTGCACACACACACACACACACACACATCTATACGCATATCGCAACAGGAGAGAAATTGTACTGGATGAAACTGTTCCAATTCTGATCACTGTTTCCATGGCAATGTGATCTAATCACTTCAGCATGACTCAGTTGTGCCAGTCTGTGGTCATTTGAGGACTTTCATAAACACACACATACACACACACACACACTCACAAATACATACACACGCACGCATTTTACCTCTGAGGACGGGCACAGAATATTTTTGTCTTTGCTTTAAATTTTAAAAATAAATCTCTTGTTAAAAATAAGTATTATGCTGATTTTACCAAAGGTACCATTTTTTTGGCCTGACTTGAAACATACTGTCAATGTTTAAGGTTCAAGAAATTATTTCATTAATTAATAATTTTTAGAATTAACTTTATATTATGGTACACAATTTATTTGTAATTAATTTGTTTTACTGTACAGAATAAATGTTATTATTAATAGTATATATATATATATATATATATAAATAAAAAGTTAAAAAGTATAAATAAATAAATAAATAAAAAAAATATATATAATATTATAATATAATTTAAAAATAAAAAGTGTTACATTATATTTTTTACATATTTTATTTTGTTTTATTCGTACATTGTATTTAATTAAAACTAATTTTTAGAATTATTTGTTTTATTAATAAATATATATATATATATATATATATATACACACACACACTAAATAAAAAGGATTTTGCGTTATTACATCAATGAATATGACTTTTTATATATATATATATATAATTTATGAATGTGTGTTTCCTTGCATACTACATACTGGTTTTGCGCACAATTTTTTAAGTATTAAATTGAATTTGAAATTGAAATTGTATTTAATTGAACATGAGTACCTGTGATTGCTCAGGCGCTGAAGGAGAGCTTCATCAAAGCGATCGGCACAGGACTGGGCTTTAACCTGCAGAGGGTGGAGTTTCACATCTCGCCCAATCAGATGCGAGAGGGGCAGGTGTACCGCCAGACACGAATGCACCTGGATGATGAAGAGGAGGACTGGATATTTGAGGTGTGTGTTCACAATATTTAAGCATTACTAACTTGTCATTTAGCAAGCAGTTTCATTTCATTCATGCATTTATCAGACGCTTTTATCCAGAGAAACTTGCATCGCATTCAAGAAACACATTGACATTCTAATCAGTTCTTGCTTTCCCTGGGAATCGAACCCATGACCTTGATGTTGCAAGCACCAATGCTCATGAGAGACTAGATATGATAAGCACACTGTAGTTTTGGGAGTGAAACTCTAATCTAATATATATATATATACATATACATACACACACACACACACACTAGTGTATATAATAAATATATATAGTATATAAATGTATATAATAAATAACTTATTTCTAATGTGATTTATTTTGTGACTGTTTTGCTGGGTTCGAGATCAATGCAGGATTTTCTCAAAAATGCCCAAAATTAATATAAATGCCCACAAAATTCAAGATATGATTGCAAAAACGAACTTGTATGATATCTAATTTTTTATTATATATAAATCGATTAATATCACAAGAGCAAGAGTCACAAATATGAGTACAATTTGCAAATGTGATATTGATTTTAATCAAAAGTTCAATAAACAAGAAGTTAACATTAAGTGACTTACATTTTACACACAGGTTTTTGCTATTTTTCCAACGTTTCATTGCTAAATAAATGGGTTGAGTAAATGATTCAACGACTCACTCATTAAGAGTTTATCACCACCTACTGACGGTTTCAGTTTTATATTTAAAAGTAATTTTCTAAAGATTAATTGTAGTTAATTCAAAAAGTAATTGTCATTTAATTTTTTCACCACATTTCTATATTCAAATGTTATTTTTAAAACATTAATGTCAACAATATTTACGCAGGTGAAATTGTAACTTCTGATCCTCTTCAACACAAAGATGAACTTTATTGTTAGAGATTTGATTGATAAAAGGTCTATAGTGTCTTATTATTATAACTGTATTTATTGATTAAATATGAGACATTTCTCAGACAGTGAATGTGGATCAAGGTCTTGACTACAACACTAATACACACACGTATATAAATCTTGCCTAGCTCTATGTCATACAATTTAATTCTTGGAGTATTTACTCAAAAATGGGCTTTTTCTTGTTTTTCAGGAGAGCTTATTGGACAAAGATCATCATGTCGCTGTGGCGCTGGGAAAACCGGATGTCAGCATTTCTAAAGTGAGTTTAAAGTTACAGTAATATCTTGAGATACGAGCGTCCCGAGATACGAG